>JALPQD010000273.1:24865-249865 GCA_023101885.1 Typhlomys cinereus
CTTCTCGCCTCAGTCCCAGGCAGTCTTTTGTGTCTAGCTATTAAATACAGAGGGAGGAATTTTAAACACTTGAAATGTGTTAACCTCAGGTCAGCTGATCACCTCTCCATCATCCCTTGGGTTATTTAGAGAGACACGGAGTCTAGTGCTCGGGAACCTGGACTTGCAAAATGTTGAAATTGACTACAAGACTATTGCTTCCAACTTTACGATTGAGGAATAAAGAAGCCCCTGCGTGTATCATTCTGTTGGAAGGTGGGGAAGAGGCAGATTTGGAGACATGATAAGCCCACAGCAGAGTAGTGGGGGGGCATTGGAAACATCTCGGTAGTAGGCCAGCTTCTCTCTAAGCACATAGCCTGGGATTTGGTAGAGTCTAATGAGGAGAAAAAAAAATTTATTTTATTTTTATTTTTTAAAGTAGCAGCAATTTTTCACTTTATTTATTTATTTATCTAGCTATTTATTTATTGTGTGTGTGTGTGTGTGTGTGTGTGTGTGCGCATCAGAGGGCACTGTATGTTCCCAAGGAGGACTGAGGGTGACTTTGGGAATTATTCTGAATTGCTTCTATCCCCTTTTTGCTTTGCTCTTGGATTTCCTAGGCTTTGCCCAGCAGAGCTGGAAGTGCAGGCTGCTGCCTTTTTTGCCTGGTGTTTTCACGATGGACCTGGGATTTGAACTCAGGACCTTCTGCTTGCAAAGCAGAGCCATCTCTCCAGCCCTAATTTTATTTTTTTAAACATGGTGTGTGTGTGTGTGTGTGTGTGTGCGCGTGTGTGTGCATGCGTGTGTGTGTGTGTATGTGTGTGTATGCGTGTGTGTGTGCGCATGCGCTCATGTATATGGGTGTGGTGTTTGTGTACTGCAGCATACACGAGGAGGTCAGAAGACAATCTCTGACGTCAGTGTCAAGCCTTAGCTTCCACCTTGTTGAAGACAAGATCTCCTCTTCACCACCATGTACAGCAGGTTGGCTGCTCTTTAAGCTTCCAGGGATTCTGTCTCCACCTCCCATCACACAACAGATGACAGACATGTGCTGCCTCATCCTGTGGGACCTTAACTTACTTGTCTCCATTTTGTACTTTTCACTTGTCCTCCCTATGAAACACTGAACATGCTAGACATAGACCGTTTGACCCAATTGCGTACGCGACTATAACCATAACCAGTCAGTTCCAAATTAGGAAATACTTAACGTTCCGGGAGCCCCCTAAACTGGAAGAGCAGCCTTTACAGTAACATTTGGTCCTTGCATAATCAACTGCCTCACCAACTTTGTCAAGGACAGAATTAATATGAGAGTTTGTAAAGATCATGAGCCGAGCAAGTGAAACTGTCCAATCAGAAGCCAGCCACTAGCTACTCGGGAAATTCCAAAGACCACAAGTAATGTAGGAGGTATTAAAAACTGCTGGTGTTTGGAGCTGACTAATCTCCACTCTCCAACACTATTTTTGTTTTAATTTACCAATCACGTACCTGCTATTTTAGAAGTCCCTTCCCCTACAGGTAGCCACTATAAAAAACCTTGTTGAACAAAGACTCGGGGATCTTGTTCCAGATCTGCTGCGTCAGTGATGGCAAGAGCCCGGGTTCGAGCTTGAGTAAAGGCCTTCATGTGATTGCATTAGTGTCGGCTCCATGGTGGTCTCTTGGGATTCAGAAATCTGGGCACCACAGTCCTACTTCATGTGGGTTCTGAGGATCTGAACTCAGCTCCTCACATGTGTGCAGCAAGCTCTTCACCCACCTAGCCATCTCCCAAGCCAAGGAGTCGAAATGCGAGTGTAGAACACTGTTGCCTTTCGGATGCATTGGCCTCCTCCTCAGTCCCTGGAACCCCTGAAACATGCCTCAGGAGCCTCCAGAACAGAAGAGATTCCCGCTCGCCCCTTCTACACGCCTAAGCTTTCTGTCTCGCCTGGTGGCATTCCCACGTGTTCTGTCTAAGGCACTGCACAGCCCTTCGCTAGTGAGACCACATTAAGGCCATGTGCGTTGTATCAAACTGTCCTGAACTGGAAGTCTTGGGAACTCTCCGGTGAGGCCACGAGTTTGGTAGAGAAAGACAACATGCCAAAGAGTCGAACTGACTGGCCTCTGTCTCTCCACTTAGGGGGTATGTGCCTCAGTTTCCTGATCCGCAGGGTGAGATAACCTTAGATAACTCTTCTTTAGTGTGTGTGTATTTGCACGTGGTGTGTATGGGTGTATATACTAGAAGGCTCTTGTGTGTGTGTGTCAGTGGATCATCTGGACTCACCCTGGATTGCTCTTCCATCTTATTGCTTTGCTCTGGGGCTTCTCAGGCTTTGTTTCCAAGGCTGAAATTACAAGCACCCACCTACCTGCCTAACGTTTTTACGTGGGATCTGAACTCAGATCCTTTCGCTTGGGATGCAAAGGCTTCAATGATTTCCCAACCCCTAACATTAGGTAACTTTAAAAATACAGTGAGAACTCATGGAGATGATCGGGCTAGAGCTCCAGGAAAAGTAGTGATCAATAACAGACTGAAAAATTGACCATTACTACAAATTGTCTTACTGATTCTCAGTAGCCTGAAGATTCAAATAATAGCCATTGTTGCAGTTTGCCTGCATGGTTGCTGATAAATGACCATCAAACGGCTTAAGGGAACAAGAGATTTATTTTCTCTTACAATTACTGGTTATAGTTCTTAGTCCAGCTTGACAGGAGAGCACGCACCAACACCAGGGCCGAGGGAACTGGCCACACCATCACCACATAACAGCCGAGAGAGGGACAATCCTTACTTGCCAGACCAGCATGTCTGGCCAAGTGTACATAAGGATGCCGACTTCCTCAAACAACTCTCTGTATTTTATTCACCTGTTCAGGGCCTAGTCCCACCCACCATGGGCTGGGTCTGCCCCATCAACTAGACAATCTCCTTCAGGTTCGTTCTGGGCTTAACTCAGCTACCCATTCTCTACAATTGTGCCCAGAGCTCAAATCCTCAACCATCAAGTTGACACCTGTGTAGAACCATGGCAGCCATCAACTGCACATGAAACTTTTCCACATATACCATTATAGACTATAGCTGGGTACACAGCTCAAGTACTAATTTAAAAGGAGAGAAATTCCTTGTGAGTGTTGAGCTTCCAACTTGAACATTTGGTTTCGCATAAAAGGTGTCACACCATCAGAGTTGAATCAGAAATAAAACAGGAGGAAAGAACTCCTCCCAAGTTAGGTTTACATTCCTTAATAACGAGGTGCCAATCATGCACCTGGTTATCATTTCTGATGGATCTGGGGTGTGTGATGTCAGCAGGAACTGTGGGTCAGAATCCAGAGCCCATCCGGGCAGACTAACTCAGAACTGACCATCGATCTAGGATACTATTTGTACATGAACTTAATGGCACCAGAGAACCCCAGGTTTCCTGGTACCCTTATAGTGACTTCATGACTGCCCGAGTCCGTAAAGTGTGAGGATGGGCGTTAAGTCGATGTAGACACACTTCCTGTTTCCTACGCCCACTCACCTCATCACACGCAGCACAGACCAGGTGGGAGAATCCTCCACAAAAACAACCTTGAGGGGCCGTAGACATGGCCCTAAGCAGATGCCTCGAAAGCAAAAGACCTGAGTTCGGATCCCAGATCTCACGCAAAAATCCCGAGGTTGAAATGGCCGAGACTGCACTTCTGGCCCTAGAAGGAAGAGCCTGGGAAACCCCAGATCAGAGCTATAAGGAGGTGGAGCAACCCAGGATGATTCTCAAAGTTACTGTTGGATCTCCACAGGCGCACACAGTGCCCTCTGAGACACACACACACACACAGACACACACCACACACACACAGACACACACACAGACACACCACACACACAACAGACACACACACAGCACACACACACACACACACACGACACACACAGACACACACAGACACACACACACCACAGATACACGACACACGACACCACACAGACACACACCAGACACACACACACAACACAGACACACACACACACACACACAGACACACACACAGACACACACACAGACACACACACACAGACACACACACACACAGACACACACACACACACAGACACGTACACACAGACACACACACAGACACACACACAGGACACACACACAGACACACCACACACAGACACACACACATACACACACAGACACACACACACACACAGACACACACACACAGACACCACACACACAGACACACACACAGACACACACACACACAGACACACACACACACAGACACACCACAGACACACCACACACACACACAGACACACACACAGACACACCACACACACACAGACACACACACAGACACACACACACAGACACACACACAGACACACACACAGACACACACACACACACACAGACACACACACACACACACAGACACACACACAGACACACACACAGACACACACACACACACACACACACGCCTTGAAGGAATCCTGGGTTTCCTAATTGCCACGTTTCTCAATGAAAAAGTAGAGCATTCTTCCCTAGACCATGGAGCGCCCGGGAAGAAGTAAAGACCATTCAGAAAGCCGCAAACTCGTGAAGCGCTAATAGTGACGATGAGATGCAAAACAATGAAAACTTGGAAATCAATTCAATTTTCTGCCCACTGCCAGCTGGGATTCCACCACCAGCGGGAGAGTCCTGAGAGCCATCTGCACACACCAGGAGAAAAGCTAAAGCTGTTCTCAGGAACCACCAAACACTAGGCGAAGTTTTGAAGGGGCAAAAACCAACTGGGCAGTTAGCTTCAGCTACAATGAAGAAGCAAGATAGTCGGCCACTTTAGCATAACATCCTGGAAAAACTGTATGTTTTATCTTTTTTCAAAATGCGAGCCATACAGTTTTAGTAAAGGGCTAACGTATTTCTCAGGAACCTGGAGCTATTTTTCAATTTGATGCGTTCTGCACGGGTGCATTTCCAAGCTTATAAGAAGGCACTGTTATCATTGTTACATACAAGCATCCTTATTACAACAAATGAATTTGTTGTAAATTAAAAAAGAAGCCCCTCTCTCTCGAACAAGTATAAGAAAAAAAAATTCCCAAGACATTTAACCTTTCACGGTTTGCAGCAAGTAACTCTGGGCTTTGCTCTTACACACGCGCTACGCCACATGCAGACAGGCACATGCACCATCTTTGGCGCTGCAGAAGTGGTCCGCGAAGGGGGTGTTCTGTCACATTTCCCTTTAGGGGTAGGAGGGTTGGGGCTGCTCATGCAAACACAAGTACTCTAAGTGACATAGCCCTCTTAACACTTCTCCTCCCCAAAGAAACCTTTCAAATCTCTTCATAAAATCATTGCTTTGCAGAGGTATTAAATTAAAATCCTGTCACACTATAGAATGCGCCCACACATTGATATTTCTCTCTCTCTCTCTCTCTCTCTCTCTCTCTCTCTCTCTCTCTCCTCTCTCTCTGGCATTTCAAAGTCTCAAGTGGGAGCCCACCAGCTGGGCGTACTTGCCTCCTCTGATGAGCCGACCCAGGTGCGTCCCTGGCCTGGTGGTGCAGGTGGATTTCCCAGTCACACTTCGGCCCTGGTTGTCCCCCTTAGTACAGTCCTTTGTCGCCTGCAGCTGGAATCCCTGCCGGCACCCACCACTGGCAGGATCAAACTCTGAGCTACTGAAAGGCAGGTGAAAGGCGGGTGGGAAACCCGGAGTGGCGTTCAGAGCCTTTGGGAGTGGAGTTCAGGGCCAGTAGCCGATCTGGCTGTGCTCGGGTGAAACCTAATACACGGAACGGAGTTTTTGAAAACAGAACTGTATTGCTGCCTCCACACAAGGGGGGGGGGCACACAGCACATCTTGTGGCATCTGAGTGGCAGGTCACATCAAGGTGAGACACCCCGACTTTGCCAGCCTTCAAGAAGGGCTTGGAGGACCCTGGCCTTTTGTTGACTGCTTGGTTTCTACTTCCATCCAGATGAGGTCTGGTCTTACTATGGGTGGTATTGAAGGTGTTGAAGGAGGGATGGGGGTAGAAGGCAGAGAAGGGGGCATCTGGACTAGTTCCACGGGGATCCTTTTGAATGGGAATATCAGGTATTCTGAAATGGAGGGGATGGTATTTGTTGACCTGGAGTTCAGTGTGACTTTCAGTTCTTTGGATCTCAGAACCTGGGGTTACCTCCTGCTCGGTACCTGATTTCTGAATGTGTGAAAACACCTCTCTCTCTCTCTCTCTCTGTCTCTCTCTCTCCTCCACCTTCTTAGAAAGATTGCTATCATTACACTTTTTGGTCTGGCATCCTACAAAGTCTTTTTTCCCCTGGTCTTGTGGATAATGCCTTCAAGGGGTTGGTGGAGAGGCGGGAATGGGCGAGAAGAGGGAGGCGCCCTGCCTCCTAGTGGTCAGGCAGAGATGGCGTCTTCCTTCATCCCCGCCTTATTGGGGGGAAGTAGGGAAGGCGGAGTTTGCAAAGGGCTCTGGGAGAGGGGAAGGGATTTCAGCCATGGCCAGCCCTTCACCTGGGCTCTGCGAGTCTGTCTTCACCACACGAAGGACTGGACACTGTCTGTCCCATAGGGACATTCAGTCACCTCCATGTGCCCTTGAACCAACTTGGACCATGCAGAGCATCGTCTTTGATACTAGTGCTCCAAACTCCCAAAGCAGGAAGCAACTGTCAGCCTCATATTTTAATACTTGTCTAAATACTCGATCTTTATAAACAAATATTCAGGCTGGGGTATTACATGTTTCCGTTTGTATAGCAAAGATGACCCTATGGGACAGTGGCTGTTGGGGGCATTGAGGGAACTGGTCACGGAGGGTACCAAAGTATACGGGAAAATTGAGGGTAATGGATTGAAACCTTCTGGGTCTTGATAACAGTGGTACCTGCTTGGATACACAGAGTTGTTGGCATTCCTACAACTATATGAAAAACAGGACATTTTCATTTGTCAATTTAAAAGTCATGATGAAGATTGAAGTAATCAAGTTTAAAGCCTATTTCAGTCCTGGGACAAGTCGCTCCTCTTTCTCCTTTATCTCAGGGAGTTCTGCCGAGTGTGGTTCAAGCCTCTCAGTTGCAGAGAAAGCAGTTGTGAGTTTGGGACATCCTAGGAAGTGGCCCCGAAGCCCACAGTTGCAGCGCAGTCTCTAGTCTCTGCAGGTGCGGGCTGAGCGGCAGCTAGCGACACCTAAAGTCCATTCCTTCTGCAGTCTCCACACGTGAGTGGGCATTTCTATGTAGCAGATACGCGCTGCAACAGAGCCGAAAAAAGACGGAGAAGCAGAAAAGAAGAAAAGCAGCGGATGTGAGAAGCCACACCAATGAGACCTGGTGGCTGGAAGCCGTAGCCCCGAAGGCAGGCTTATAGGGACGTCATCTGACGCCCAGCGGTTCCAGGTCTAGATCAGAGAATCTGCATATTTAACACATTCCCTTGGTTAGCGTCTGTGGGTGCCCAGGGCTGGGGCTGGGGATGTGAGTTTGGGCAACACCAAACCTAAAGCCACATGCAACTTCTTAAGAAAGGGAAGGTCTAGAGGCGCAGGAAGAAGGAGCTTTTGCCCTCTGTCTGCAGACTGGCAGGTGGTCAGGGTAAGAGGAAGCCACGTGGATTTGTGGAGGGAGAACTTTCCCACAGAGACTTGGAGAACAGAAGAGAGGAAGGGTGTCCACAGGGGACCTGCCAGGACCAGTGTGCTCTCTGGGCTCCAGGGAGGGATGAAGGAAGGGACTTGCCACATGTCCTCCTGTAATTTACCCAGAATGCCACGGTTGACAAGAGCAATGGATATCTTAGCCAAGTATGAAGACTAACAAGCCCAATGGGTGTCCTTCATCATTGTTGGAAGTTTGGCAATGAACTGGAGTGTTCTACATTTGAAACAGAGGAAGGATTGATTTCCTAGTGGAATGATCAAATCTTAAGGTCAAATCAGTAACTTGTAAGTGTTCCCCGAGGAAGATAGATGAGTCTTTGTTTTGGATACAGGATATATTGACATTAAAGATTGAAGATTTTTGATGGTGGCACCAGGCTGGGGAATCATAGAAAAGCTGTCTGCATTGACGTATCTCTGGGCATCATCTGAATGATGTAATACCTGCTTCCAAATATGCTTATTATATCTGAATTTCACCTGCCAAAGGAAGTGTGAATCGCCCAGGCTCCAGTTGGCACTGTGGATTTCCATTGGATATCTTTGCTTTTTCAAAAGTATATTTGAGAGGAAAAGAGATGGGAAGAAGGAAGAGAGAGAGAGAGAGAGAGAGAGAGAGAGAGAGAGAGAGAGAGAGAGAGAGAGAGAAGAGAGAGAAGACAGACAGACAGACAGACAGACAGGGAGGAGAAGGGAGGAGAAGAGGAAGGGAGAGGGAGGGGGAGGGGGAGGGAGGGAGGGAGAGAGAGAGAGAGAGAGAGAGAGAGAGAGAGAGAGCAAATATGACATATTCTGGGGATTGATATCAAGTTGCCAGGTTTGTATACTGGTATCTGCCTTTACCTCCTGAGCTATCTTGCTAGCCCTTGATAATCTTTTCTTAATAGTAACTGATTCTTCTTTTTAATGTCACCAGTATCACTTATTAATAAAAGAGGCACCACTACTCTTATGGGGTTTGGGATTCTTTTTTTTTGTCATTTCTTCCATATTTTCCTACATGAAACTGGGTTTAAACTGTCTCATGTCATTTTTTTGAATATCTCCATTCCATTAACTAAAGACTGAAATAAAGTTATGATCCAACATCAAATTATATTACTAAGCAGAGCTCATGTGACTCTAACCTCGGATCTGTAAAACAAGATAGAACCGGTTAGAGACAGTTCTGGCACCAGATTAAATTGACATGGATTGTCTTTAAGTGTTTGAAGAATGGGTGACTGAATGACTCTAGTCTTATAATAAAAGGCAGATATTTAAACCAGACACTATTGGGAAGCCTGGATGTGAGTCGTTAGGGAAAAGACAGGCAGAGACATCAATACCCACCGGAGGAGACCGGGTGGGAGCAGACAAGTAGAATCCTGTCTCTTAATTTTCACAGCTGCATAATAGACCCAGAGTGTCATGTGAGGAGAAGCCCCGGCACCAAATTAGTTAATGTCATGAAAAAAAATTAAAACAACTGAAAAATTCAGGGGATGCATCCAAAAAGCTAAAGCTAAGTCCATCAAAATCTATGCAGCTCAGTGAATAGTTGTAGTTTCCCATTCAGAATGTGTGTGTATGGGGGAACGGACAATTAGACGCATTAGCAGGCAGTTTTCTTTGCTAGCTTTATAGGAAGGAGATTAGCCGGGGAGCAGGCTAAAGCCGGGTGTCTGACTTCACAGTCCAGCTCTTGGGGCTGCTGGATTTCCATCTGTTCTTTGACCTGGTTACTCGTTCCTGATCAGCTAAGTGTAGGTGTGACACGGCGCTGGGTCTTGCTTCTTCCGGCAGCCTGACGGTCCCCCAGATTCTGCTAGATGGTGTTTGAAAGAGCAGCATCTATGGATCGTGAGCCAGAGAAAGGTGTGAGATTGGCAGGTCTGCGAGACCCCCATACTGGATCCTAAGGGGTGGGGCCCAACCTCATGGTATTTCCCCTTTGTTGACTGTATCAGAGAGAGGACACTGTGGCCTCTCTGGTCACGGGCAGAATGGCCTTTCCAGCCTGCTGTCATCCCCTGGCACTGCGGGAGCCCTTCCCTTCTGGAACTTTCCCATGGTTTTGCACAGCCTAGCTGCGGCATTAATTGTATTGGCCCGTGGTTGGCAAATACAAATCAACTTAAGTCCTGCTTCTGTATCCTCCAGACACAACAAGACGGACGAGGAATGTGGCCAAGTGCAGACACAGAGCCGACGCGCCGGGCTCCGATGCCCTCTCTCCCCCACCTTCCAGGGGACTCCCCGGCACAGGGGACGGGGCGACGCCATCCTGTACAAGCGCCGTCCTGAAGTTAAGGGCAGAACTTGGTATCACTGAGGCAGGTTTCCCCCGGCTGAGTTCGTTTCAGTAGCTCCTTCCAGCTTCCTGAAGTCGCCTCTGGGAGCTCGCTGGGGTCCCGGGCAGTGCCCACTCTCTGATAGCAAAGCGCTTGCTCGTGTCTTCCTCCTGGGGGATCCGGGCGGGGTACGCTGGCGCTGGGCTCTGTGCTGGGGTTCAGTTCTGAGCCTGGACTGTCTCTGTCGTCACTGCGCAGGCCACCGTCCCAGCAGGAGGTTGTGCCCAAGCAAGTCCAGGGCTGCAGAATTGCAGGGCAGGACTCGGGATGCTCCTTCACCCTGGCGGTCCTCCGTTTCTCACGGCTGCCCCCGCTGTGCTCCTGGCTTTCCGGGGACCTGGGCTGCCCCTCGGGGACGGAACCCGCTTCCCTCGGGCCTCAGCCCCTGCAAAGTGAGTCTCTACATTAGAGTGTGGGTCGCCGTGCTGCGCCTGAAGCCCACGCTGCCTTCCTATCTGACCCCCTGCAGCTCTTCCCAAGAGACCATGGGACACCTCATGGACACAGGTCACCGAACCCAAGGGTCTTCCTCTCCCTAGACACGCCTGCACTGGGTCAGGCAACGCACAACCACACCGGACTTTCTGCCCGTAAGAGCACTGATCGGGTCGCGGCACTGCCGTTCCCCAGAGCGCCCCTTGCCAGGACGCCAGAAGGTCACTGGGGCTCCTGCTGTGGAACTTGGCGAGTAGGAAAAGATCACCAGCTCTGGCAAACGCGTGTCACGCCAAAGAGACCCCCCGAGCAAACCACCTGCAAGGACGGAGAAGGCTGATGTAAGTGGGAATGTTCTGGAGCAGAAATCAGGAGTTCAGCACTAACCAGGCACCGGAATCCAGTGAGTCGCATTCTTGGGACTTGGTTTTCTTGCTTGCAGAAGAGAAGCTTAGGTCTCTGTTTCTTACTGACTGATGACTGTGGCTTAAGTGAGGAAAAGTGTGGTTTCCACCGTACTTGACACCCATGCGCCTCCCTGCACCCCAGAGGCTGGAAATCCAGGTCAGCAGCGCTGCCTGAGCTCCCAGGGTCTTCCTTGGTGGCAGGGAAATCCTGCTCCGCTTGCGCCAATGTATTTACACCTGACTTCACATGAATGGCTTTCCCTGAGTGTGTGTGTGCGCGTGTGTGGTGTACGTGAGGTGTGTGAGGTGCTGTGTGGTAGTGTGTGTGAAGTGTGAGGTATGTGTGAGGCGTGTGTGGTGTTGTGAGGAAGTCTGTATGTGTGTGAGTATGTGCATGATGGTGCATGAGGTAGTGTGTGCGTGGTGTATGTGGTGGTGTGTACAGGATACACAGTATCGGGTCGGCTAGCATTCGCTGAATCTTCTGACTCACAGACATTTCCTAGATGTCATCACGGGGACTTGGTATGTGCCTGCTCCAGTACTGAAGTTACTCAACAGCCCCACGTGCTAATGGCTTTATGCGATTCATTAGCTGACTTCTTTCAATAGTCCAACCAGGCAGGTGAATTATCAGCCCTCATGGCATAATCGAGGATGCCCCGGGTTGTCTGACTTCCAGAAATGCATGCTGTTTCCTCAAGTCCTCAACCATTTCATTAGAGTTTGAACGGTGTATTAAATTGAAACTGTAGTTAACGTGCAGTTTTATGAAGGGGTCCTCAGGAGTCTCTGTGATCGTCTTTCATACTTGATTTTAGGCCCTATGTCTTTCTTTTTTTCTGAGGGTCGGCAGTAAAGTGATTTCGATAATCTCTCCCTGTTGCTGTAAATCCTGACTCATCATCCAAGAATGACCAAACCCCGACAGGCAGATCAATGGATGGATTGTTCAGCTCTAAAGGAATGAACAGGTTGTCTCTCTCAAGACCCCATTCCAGTGTCTGGCCGACGGCGAGGTGTGATCACGTTCTTAATTCGAAGGGAGAACTGGTTTGTGTCAGTTACCTAGAACACAGTACCATATTTTCTCCTGGCTAAGTTTAGCTTCAAATTTATTGCCATAAGTGGGTGTGGTGGGAATTCCAAAAGGTTTTATTGTGGATCAAGATTTTATGAAGCAGAGTCTTGATTTATTTTATGTAGAACATCTCGAGGTTCATGGCCAAGCATATAATCCTATTCTTCTTGAAGCCTGTTTACAATCATGTTCTCTCTGATGGTGAGAAAAACCTCATGTTGTATCCTATTGTCGGAAGAATGAAGGCAGGTACATGAACACTTGTGCCAGGCAAGTAAGACTGTTATCTGTCTGTCTGTCTGTCTACCTATCTATCTATCTATCATCTATCTGTCTGTCTATCTATCTATCTATCTATCTATCTATCTATCTATCTATCTATCTATCTCGACTATGCTGAGGCTATCAGTTATTTTTGTACATGCGTGTTTGTGGTGCGCATGCATGGACGAGTGTAGATGCCTGAGGTTGACATGGGCTGATCACTCTCCATCTTTTATTCTGGGGCAGGGCTTGTTTTGAAACTGAAGCTCACTAGTTCTGCTGGTCTGGCTAGCTTGCTTGCTCCCTTTGCTGGGATTACAAGCAGGCTGCCCCCCCTCCCAGATTTTCATGTGAATTCCGGGGATCTAAGCTCTAGTCCCCAGGCTTGTGTGGCAAGTGCTTTACCCACCGAGTTATCTTCCCAGTCCTTGTTCTGCAGTCCAAAAATAACTACAGTAATTAAGATTTTTACTCGGTTAAATCAGATTTTACAGGGTTTTCTCCCCTTCCTTCCTTTTCGCTCTGATCAGATAGACTGCAGTCCTTTATCATCTGTGTCAAATCCACATGTGTCCAAACATGGGTTTTATACGACTGTGACTGCATGCTCCCTCTCCACTTGCCCCGCCTTGCTCCCAGTCAGCTCACATGAATTGACCATCATGGTCCAGTCCCAGAGGTGGAGCATCTCAAATGGTTGAAATCGGCAAAGGATGTAGAGGCCTCTATGAGATTTGTCTCTCTGTCTTGCCTGTGGGATTCTTAAAAACACAGGTGTGGTCGCAGTGGCCGGCTCTTGCTTTTCTTCATGTGGTTACACTTTATGTAGTTCTGCATACGTGTCTGCAGTGGGACATTGTTTAGCTCTAAGTATCTCTTGTCAAAAGAGAAACAGGCATTTCCGTCTTAACTGCACCAGCAGGTGAAACAGGTAGGCCTCTAGGAGAAGCAGAGGTGGGAAATACCAAAGTAGTTGAGGTGTCTCTCTGACCCAGAGATGATATTTTCTAATTCGGCTCTAACCTTTTGGGTTTCCAGGTTGCTGTGGTTTGGATGAGAATCCCACACAGGCTCATATGACTTGGGCCTGATCCTCATGGTGGTGCTATTGAGATATGTGGCATCTTTGGGAAGCAAGGCCTTATGGGAGGGTGGGCATTGGCCATTGCTTTTGCGATTGTGGGGATCCCCCCCATCTTCCTCTTTTTCTTTTCATTCGTGGCCACCAGGTAAGTAGTTTGTTTCAAAACATATTCCCTGCTAGTGACAAACGGTGCAGTCACCAAAGTCCCCAAATAACGGGTCCCTGACTTTTGGATAGAATCTCAGACTATGAGGAAAAAACCCCACAAAACTAACCTTTGCTCTTTGTAAGTTAATATCTTTGCTATTCCGTTTTGTGATAGAAATCTGACTAATGGACAGTGAGTCACAGACTTGGAGAAGTAGCAGATATCATATGTTCTACCCAAGTTAGGTGTCCTTGGCCAAGCAAAACCAAATGCGGTGAGAATCCATTTGAGAAAGGGTTTCAGGAGACACATGAGCCCCTTTCAGGCTTGGAATTGTCATAACATTGGGACTGGGACTGGGACTCAGCGTCTGGAATCTGAAGTGACACCATGAGACCTTTGCCTACCTTTGTGGGGGTGTGATTAGACTGGCTGTGGAACTGTGACATAATCTATCACCGGGCTTTACTAGACAAGGCGTGTTAAATGGCACTTCATAGTCTGTTCTCTAATTACAAGGTGATCACTGGAAATAATTCAGAGGATGCTTCCAATGGAGCGTGCTAGGAGGGGCTGCAGGCTGCGAAACTTGGGGGGGAAAAAATCTCTGAACCTTGAGTGCAATGCTGCGATGATTCAACGATTCTTCTTGGATGTCAACAGGCAAATACTAGTTCATGTTGTTTCTGCCTCTTCTAGTTTCTAGAGGAGGGTGGTGTGTGTGTGTGTGTTCAGGAGTCACAAGGCAAGAAGACACTCGATCTCATTCTAATTATCATAGGTTCTGGGCATGGGGGGGGAACCTTGGCTTGTTCTCAGGTAAGAAGGAGGAGGAAGAAGAGGAAGAGGAAGAGGAAGAAGAAGAAGAAAGAGGAGGAGGAAGAGGATGAAGAGGAGGAGGAGGAGGAGGAGGAAGAGGAGGAGGAGGAGGAGGAGGAGGAGGAGGAGAAGAGGACACATTTATAGAGAGTTAATGGTTGAGTTAAGCCCAGAGCAAACTTGCAAGAGATTGTCTAGCTGATGGGGAAGGCCCAGCCTATGGTGGGTGGGATTAGGCCCTGGAATAAATCATGGAGAGCTGGTTGAGAGAGTTGGCATCTTCTGTTCACGTGGCCAGAATAAGGACTGTCTCTCTCTCAGCTGTTATGTGGTGATGGTGTGGCCAGTTCCCTCGGCCCTGGTGTTGGTGCGTGCTCTCCCGTCAAGCTGGACTGAGAACTGTAACCAGGAATCTTAAGGAAATGAACCTCTTGTTCCCTTAAAGCCATTTGACGGTCATTTATCAGCAACCGCGCAGGTGAACTGCAACAGAGGAAGAGGAGGAGGAGGAGGGAGAGGAGGAGGAGGAGGAGGGAGAGGAGGAGGAAGAGGGAGAGGAGGAGGAGGAGGGAGAGGAAGAGGAGGAGGAGGAGGAGGAGGAAGAGGAGAAGGAGGACTCGGTTCTCCATGAGAGTTAGCCTGCCTGCTTGCCACTTTCTGACAGAGACTGCAGGGGCGTGCCCTGGTTTCTGTGGGGGAGACAGTGGCGGCTGGAGGGTCCCGGACATGAAATCTGCAGCGTGCAGGCTGCACTGCTGAGCACAGTCTTCTCCCTACAGGAGTCTGTCGCTGTTGTAACCCCAAGGACGGGCCTGGGGATGTCGCAGCTCTCTGGCTTGGTAAGTTTCCTTGGCTTTCTGCATCTTAGGAGTTTCCTTCCCCCTCAATTGGGAGGAAACTGAGACATCCTGCTGCCGTTTCTTGCCGCCTCTCTGGCCAGCTGCTTTTCCCGCGGTTAAAAGATGCTGCTCCTCACCCTGGAAGTTCATACACTGTGGAAGCTTCTGGTTCATCGGGCTCTCGACAGGCGGCTGCTCTACCTCTCTCGACATCAGTGCCTTGGGAAGAGCTTACCACACAAGGTCGCACCTCGCTGACCTGAACCCTTCTGACTTTCTATCAAATATTAACAGCGGTTTTTATCTGAGCCTGGATCGCAGATGCTTCGGCGGGGGTCAGCACGTCAGACACTTACATTTGCCATCGCGGGGGGTCAAGCACAGAGGTGAAGGATGGTAGGAATCAAACCATCGTTGCATCTCTGTTCTTTACCCTGCATCAACTGCAACTTCTGCTGCCAGTGGTCAAGGATGGGAGAAAAGAAAGAACTAGCAAAGCAAAAAACAACCCAGGGAGAAGAAGGCTTGCAAGGGCTGCCTCGACCCCGATATCTGGCCGGAGGATTCAGCTCTGGCGGAACTGCACGTGGACTTCCTTTGAGCCACCCCACCGTCTGCACCAGGATGTAGCTACACTGCAGAAGAGCGCTCTGAAGCCGCACTTGGAGAATTCAGGCAACTGTGCACATTTAAATACAAATCACAAGCAAAGCGCTACTTAGCCGACGGATTCTCCTTGATCAGTGCTCTGCTCGCAGTAAGAGAAAAGAGCCCCCGTGAAAACTGCTGGTCGCTCCCATATGTCGCAAGGAGAAAGGAAGATTAAGGGTTACATGGTAGAGTCTGGTGCACTGAGTAAACAAATGTGGTCAGGGTGAGGATCCAAGCAAGACAGATAAGGTGAAGGTTGGGGCGCCAGACCAGCGACGGCAAGTGGGGTGCCACCCCCAAGCACTTGTGGAGTGTGTGCAAGGCCCTGTCGTCTCCGTGTATTCTCAGTTATAATGCAGCGGACGGCAACAGACTAAGCTGTAAAGACGGCTTCCGAGAAAGCCTTCGTCAACTTCACCCCATCGCACACTAGACGAGGAATTAAGAACACCTGCAGCTACTTCTTGGTAGCCACGAAGGACGAAGAGAGCTCAGTGGACTGAGTGACACTTGGGACACCTGCAAGGTTGGCGGTAGCAACAGCAGCTGGGGATGACTGATCAAGATGTCCGATGCACCGGGGTCACAGATGAGCAGGCTGGGGGGGTTAACCTGTCTCGTTACCCCCAGGTGGGCCAGGCCAAGGGGACATTTCAAGAGTGAGCCAGCTCCCCATTGGCTCAGCCTGCGGTATGTCTAGAGAATTGGCTAACCACATAGCTAATAACCTCATTGACTTTGTTCAGTTCCTGCTATAAACCTGATACCCCCCCCCACAAAGAGGTTCAGTGGCTTTTTCCTTTCGTGGAAACCCTCCTACCCTCCGCAGTTTCTCTCACTCTTCCTCAGTTTCTCACTTTTCTGCAATTCTCCCCAATAAAGACTGTTTCTGTGGTGTTTACTCCTACAAGTGTCTGTGTCTTCATGGGTCCACTGTCCCAGGTGGATCTTTGGCGACGATGAAGGTCTGGCACCCTAGGCCCTTGGGTAAAGCACATCTGGGCCAATGAAAGAGCCCACGACACTCACAAACTTCATCCTGTTCATGAGGTTTTATTTTATTCTGCGGTGCTGAGAGCCACACCCAGGACCTCACACCCTAGGCAAGTGCTGAGCGATGCTCTTACGGTGATGAAAAGAGCTTTGGAGATGCAGAAAAGGTAGGGTGTGGCAGGCCATCTCGCTCATCAATGGTCAGGACATAGAATCACCCAGGAGACAAACCCCTGAGCATGTGTGTTAGGGAGTTTGTGGGTTGGGTTAGTTGAGATGAGAAAACCCACGCTAACTGGGGGAGGACCTTCCGAGGGGTTAGAGTTCAAGTATGACTAGAAAGGAGCAAGCAAGCTTCCGCCCCAGCGTTCATCTCTGTCTGCTTCCTGACCGTGGATGATGTCACACTCCTGTTGCCATGACTTTCCCACAGTGATGGATTCGACCCTTGAACTATGACCCAGAATAAACCTCTCCTTCTTTAACTTCTTCATTTTTTAAACTTTATTTTATTTAGTGTGTGTGTTTGTGTGTGTGTGTGTGTGTGTGTGTGTGTGTGTGTGTGTATCAGAGGGCACTGTGTGTCCCTGTGTAGGACCAAGGGTGACTTCAGGAATCATCCTGGATTGCTTCTACCTCCTTTTTGCTTCACTCTGGGATTTCCCAGGCTCCGCCCACCAGGGCCGGAAGTGCAGGCTTCCGCCATTTCTGCCTGGTGTTTCTACGTGGGATCTGGGATCCGAACTCAATACCTTCTGCTTTCAAGGCAGAAGTCTTAACCCCTGAGCCATCACTTCAACCCCTTTAACTTGCTTTTGTCAAATAAATTTTGTCATGGTCATGATAAAACTGTCTAATATGGTTTTGATATCAAGATTATTTTTGTATTGGCAAAGTTATAAGCATTTTTCGATTAATTCATTTTTATGATGACATAAGTATGGCCATGATTTATCTACCATAGGGAAATATGCAAGAGTCTTACCAAAATGTGAAGGAAAACATAGTTCTTCATTACAGAGTTTATTTTCCAGGCATGTTGCTGTCTAACATATTGCTAGATACAAAGTCAATTTAATCAATATGTTTTCTTCTCTGTGTTAATGGCTGATTCATCAGTTTCTCTTCTCATTGACAAATGCTGTACATTGACAGATAGTATTTGAGTCATAAATTCCTTGAGAATAGTTTATAATGCTATCAAAAGTAGTGCTCTCTGGGGAAATTGTTAAGACAGATACTTATAGAGAAGAGGTTCTAGTAAGCTCGTGTCTTGGTTACTGACACTGGAACCTTGGGAATTGTAGGTCAGCCTTAGTAACTCGAATCAATGGGAAAGAGAGGTTTTCTTTCTTTCTTTTAAAAATTTTTAAAATAATTTTACTGTTTTTGCATGTGTGTCTGGTGTATGTCTCTGTATGTGCGTCTGTGTGTATCAGAAGGCACTGGGTGTGTCTATGGAGGAGACTTTGGGAATCACCCTGGATTGTTTCTACCCCCTATTTGCTTTGCTCTGGAGTTTCTCAGTCTCCATCTTCCAGGACCGAAAGTACATTTCCATCTGGCATTTTTACATGGGATCTGGGATCCGAACTAGAATCCTCTGCTTGGGAGGCAAAGGTTTAACCCCTGAGTCATCTTTCTGGCCCTTCTTTCTTTCTCTTTCTTTTACACTGACCATTCTTTTCCAATGTGCTTCTTTCCTCCCAGTCTTTTAAAAAACCTCCCTTGCCGTGTGGACGTTCAGACTCAAGAGCAAGAAGAGGGATGTAGAATCTTGATGAGTTTGTAACTCCTAGTGGAAAGAAGCCTGGTAATTGCCCATTCAGACCATGAAGCTGATCTGCAAAGGTTAAGTATATTCCTGCAATTTACAAGCCACTGCCATCTGCTTTGACAGAAAAATATGCCCATTTTTAATGCTTTTGCGGAGGTGGGTCTAGGATGGGTCGCCAGTGTCCAAACACTTGGGCAGAACAACCAAGCCTATTTAGGAAGGCTCTGACCCTTTCAGAGTCATTGAACAATCTGGCTTACATCTCATTTGTTTTCTAAGATTCCCCCAGAGAAGAGCTTTCCCCTTGTTTACTAATGATCACTAGCTTGAGTACCAAAAAAAAAAAAAAAAAAAAAATCACGGGAGCTACCCAGATGGGTTCTACTCATTAACACCCATCTCTTCACACTGAGGGTGTGAAGAGTCAGGCTGCTAATGAAATGACAGCAGATCAGCCATCAGCAGGGTGAGCAGAGGCTGCTGGGCGCCTCTATTCTTTGTGACGGGTGGGTGGAGGGCTGATGGATGGAATGCAAACTGGTCTAACTCGGGGGTATCTTTCAGGTACTGATTGGACTCTAGGAGACCCCCTGATCCTCAGGTCTCAAGGGAGAAAGGAAGACCGACTCTCAGCCGCCATCCCGAGAAAAGGATTCCTATAGCTCAGGTCTCAGTGAGACTCGCCTTGAGGATCATCCTCCTGCAAAGAGAAGCATTTCTGCCCTGGTCAGGGTGGTGGTGGTGATGGTGGTGAAGATGGACATAAGTGAGCAGGATTGTGGCAAATCTGTGCTGCAAAGGCTGGGTGGGCACACGGATCGGCAACAGACTGTATTTTGCCACCGAAAGGCTGATTCTTGTTTCCACAGATGCCTTCTGTGACTTCACAGTCACTGCTGTCATTAAGCAATTTCGTTGGAATCAATGGGACCCTTAACTGACCTTGTCGTGGCTTCTGAAAAAAATACGGTGCTGCCAAAGGGGGCAGAAGTATTCCAGATAAATGGATTTTTCTATTATAAAACACCCTAACTTCTGGCAGCCATTTGGGGAGGAATGGCTACTCCCAATTTTATTTGCTTATTTGTTGTCCTGAAACCATTTTTTTTTTGATCATCCCTTAATGACATATACACCAGTATGGCCAAAACTATTTTGGCTCTTTGTTACCCTGCAAAATGAGATTAATGCAATCAGTGTCTCCTGCTGGTGTGCGTGTTATCGCCTGTTGGAACAGTTATCAGTGTTTCTACCTCTGATGTTCTTCCTCCCAGGACATTCTTTCCATTTGTGTTGGACCTTGTAAGATCTAGGAAAGCAGATAACAGCTTTTCTTAGAACTCTGCATAAATCAGGGCAAACAGGCTCTGGGTGGGATTGCCTGTGCCTGCCCGGTTTCCTGCTTGGACATCCTCACATCCTCATTAAACACCACGTGCACGCTTAATTCCACGGAGGTGTCTGGTGCCAAATGTAAGAGTACAGTTGGGATTTTCCTCTCAGCTAGTCATACTCATGCACTCATTCAGTTTTCTTGCAGTTTAAGAGCCAACTTCTCATATTCCAGTCTTAGTTGTTCTACATAGGTTAATCTTGTCTTTATTCTTTTATTATAATTATTATTTTTGCATGTGTGTGTTTTGCATGTGTGTGTGTGTGTGTGTGTGTGTGTGTGTGTGTGTGTGTGTGTGTGTACTAGAGGGCATTTGAGTATGTGTGCTTATGAAGACCCAAAGATGACACCAGCAATCATCTTGCATTGCTTTACCTTCTCATTGCTTTTCTCTGGGTTTTTCCAGGCTCCACCTTCCAGGGCGGGAATTGCAGGCCACCACCAAACCCAGCATTTTTGGCATTTTTCCTTGGGATCTGAACTCAGGGCCTTTTGCTTGCAAGGCAGGCTTTCTTGCTTTTCCCCTGAGCCATTTTACCCTCAACTTTATTCCTAAAACTGAAACTTTTCTTCATAAGAGCACTAAGTTCCTGACACAGTCTTAACTATCTATTTCTTTCCTTCTTTCCATTTTTGAGTTCCTCTCCACTAATGAATTCTCCTCTTGCTCAGGAGGGAAGAGTGGATTCTACGCCAGACCACGCCAGACACATGGTTGTTAAATGACAGCACAGATAACAAGTAGCAATTCATTTGTACCTAGATAGGACTTTCAGAAGCTGTTTGTTGTTAAAATAATACTTTGTTTCTTACTCACAGCTTTTAAACATGAAAGTCCAAGTTGAATTTACATTGATGATAAGTAAAGCCAAAGAAAAATAAAAATAAAAACCAAACCAAACAAAAAAACCCCAAGCACATTCATGAAAACCCAAGTCTCTAAGAACCATGCTTTATCCAGATACATAAAGAGAAATGATCAATTTAAAAAGCAGAAGGAGACAAAGATATGAATTTTCTGATTATTTCTCATGGCTGCTATTACACTGAAAATCAGAGTACCAGGACTGGAGAGAGGCTCAGGGGTTAAGACTCTGCTCCGCAAGCAGAAGGTCCTGAGCTTGGATCCTGGATCCCACGTAAAAACACCAGGTGGAAATGGCAGCAGCCTGCATTGGAAGGCAGAGTCTGGAAAATTCCAGAGCAAAGCAAAAATGAGGTGGAAGCAACCCAGCGTGGTTCCTGAAGTCACCTTTGGGCCTCCACAGGGACACACACAGTGCCCTCTGATATGCACAGACACACAGAGAGCACACAATAAATAATTAACAACAACAACAACAACAACAACAACAAAAATCAGAACAGCTAACAACATTTCTTGAATGGAAGTTTTAGGCCAAAGGAAATGATTTCCAGATTTCTAACCTAAAGGTAAGCAGTGCTGTGTAGGTACACAGGTGCTGCAAGTGAGCTGTGTTTGAAGGGATGTGTGGAATGAATATGAACTGAATACGACAGACCTCATCTATTGGGTGTATTTAAAATGCTAATTTAAAAATAATACAGCTGCAAAGGTGCTTTAGTTCTTATCTGTATATGTGTGACAGGGGTAATGCATTCAGCTGTTAAGCTGTCATTAGAGAGAGAGAGAGAGAGAGAGAAATGGTATATGCATGCATGTCATGGTGTACTGGTAAAGGTCATCCTGGGGTCAAATTCAGGTGGCCATGTTTGTGAGGAGGCATAATGTGATAGTTGGTCCTGGGTGTCAACTTGACACACCCGGCATTAACTAAGATCAGCTGAGATCACCTGAAGAGGTCATCTGGATACTACAAAGATCAGCCCCAGATCTGAATGGAACCTCCCAGTAGTGGACCAGATAAAAGGAACCACAGAACAGAAGACAGAAGAAGAAGAGACTCTCCAGGAATCCTCCAGCCACGTGGATGACTGCCGTGACTTAGCCTACAGCTTTAGCCGCCCGCCATGTCACTGCCACTGTGAAAGACTGAATCTCTCCTCTGGAACCATAAGGTGAATACATTTCCTTTTCTCCCTGAAGTTCTTTGACTTTGGGTGCTCTCTCACAGCGATTGTTAAGAGTAACCGTAACTGGGGGTGGGGGTGAGCCGATGGCTCAGCGGTTAAGCCTCTGCTTCACCAGCAAAAAGATGTGAGTTTAAATCCACAAATCCCACATAAAAATGCTGTGTGGATGTAATGGTGGCTTGTGATTCCAGTCCTGAAAGACAGGGCCTGGGAAACCCCACAGCAAAGCAATAAGGAGGTAGAAAATCTAGAATGATTCCCGATGTTACCCTTGGGGTCCTCCCCAGGCATACACTCTCAAGTGTCCTCTTGTGCACACTGCCTGCACACACACACACACACACACACACACACACACACACACACACACACAGAAACAGAGAGGGTGGACTAGTCTTACGTTACCCTCTTGCCAGCCCCCTCCACTTAATTCCTGAGGCAGGTCTCTATCTGAACTCGGAACGTACCCCTTGTATGGCAAATGCGTTTACTTACTGAGCCACCTCCCAGTCCCTAATTAATCATTTAAAAAAACAAGTTTTCGTTAATGCTATCTCTTTTGTCTCAATACGCCAGCGTATTTTAAAATGAGTCTTTGTGATGTACACTTCAAATGTCTCCTCCCATAGAATTACTGGTGGAACCGCACACATACAGTCACTACAGTTTTTCTGTAAATCCTACAAGGGGGGGGGTGCAGTGGCAGCATACAGAGAAGTTTCAGGACAGGTTAAGAGCGGCACTAACCCTTTAGGAGCCTGAGGCAGCAGGACCACCTTCAGGGACGGCATCTCCAAGGATCCCGGCTGCAGTGTGGCTGGGAAGGGTGGGGTCACGTCTCAGTTGGACCTGCAGAAGCTCCTTAAGTAAAGCCACTGGGAGAAAAACTGCTACTGGATATGGTGGGAAGGTGGAAGAAGGCAGTCTCGGGGGTGAGGTGGGGGTGGGGTGAGGTGGGGGGTTGGGGGGGATGGGCCTTGAGGTTGGTTAACCCCGCCCTGCTTGAGTGAGTCTGCTCTTGAGCTTGCAGCAGCTCTGTGCCCCCATGAAGGATGTGGCTTAGCCCACCTCTAGCTTCTGCCAGTCAGCATGCTTTCTCCACTCTTACGGACTGTGTCTCCCCTCTGGAACGGTAAGCTGAATAAATCTACCTTTCTCCCTCAAGTTGTTTGAGCTCCAGTCTTGTCTCACAGCAACAGGTAAAAGTAACCGGTGCATTCATCAGTATCTTCTCCATAAAAGCGTAATGCTTTCATGAAACAAGAAACAAGAAAGGAATGTTCAATGAACAATGAAAGGTTTGATGAACATTTTCAAAATGCAAACTTGAGGTCATGACTCAGGGGGCTGAGGGAACGCAGACAAAACAATTGAGTAGATGAGATGCAGAAGGGACCTACTCAAGATGTCTGATATGGAAGCCATGTTAAGTTCTGGAAAGAGAGCGAAATAGAAAGTAGAGGAAATTGTTCCCAAGTCATCACCAAGAATTGTCACAGGGCCAGGAGAATGGCTTTGCAGGAGAAAGGCCCATTAAGTGTTTGGGTACCTTGTTGAAACAGACTCACAGCAAACATCAAGTAGAACAGAAAATCAGCAAGAGTGGAGAGGAAGGGAGTTGATGGGTGGGGGTGGACTGTGTGTGTGTGGGGGGGGGGAGAATAAGTCTCAAGATGCTTCCAGAGAGAAAACACTGTGTTCAAATGAGGGATCCTTCAAGAGATGGGATGGTGTTGACCTTAGATAGAGCAACACTATTGACCTTCCTGATTGTGAAGGGAAATGTTTCCACCTGCATATTCTGTGCTCAGTCTGATGTCAGTTAAGTGGGAGGGGCAATGAAGTCATTTTCAGATTTGTAATGTTTCAGAAAATATAACCATGTACCTTTCTCAGGAGATTATGGAATGATGGGTCCATTCAACAAGAAGGGACTGTGCCCTCCAAAGAGGAGAGGATGAAGCAGAAAGTCTGGTCTCAGGGAGTGTACAGGCCAAAGCATCTATGATGACACAGATACGGAGGTTCACCCAGCCAGAATGCTCTAGGTTGACGCCCCCAGGAAGAGGGAAAGGAGAGACGCCTTATTCACTTGAAAACATGTTGAGTAAAGATTTTAAAAGTCAGGAGAAAAATCTGAGTTTGAATTGATACCGGTTTAGAGCAAATCAGGCATGTAAAGAATGATAATGACTATAGTCCAAGGAAAGTAAAAACTGGGATTGAACTGCCTAACTTGAGTAAGACTCTAAGTTCAATCCAAAGAAAAGAAAAGAAGTGTGGAAGAGAATGTAATAAGAATAAAAAGAAAAAAAATTGATATACTTATAGGAAACTGAAATAAACTCTTTAGCTAAGAGAATGGCTGGCAGCAGTCACCCACTAGTGAGAATAGATGTCCTCCCCTCTCTAACTAGCTTCCTGGAATTTCTCCCTCTGCCCAGTAATTCCCCTCGGTTAGAATACAAACATCAGGCTTAAGCTATATGGGGTATGCAGCAGATGCACAGGTAAAGAGATGGTTATAACACTTAACAACTAACTGTGTTATCTCGTCCCTGTAATAAAATTACTTCACTTCTGGCACCTACACATCTGCCCATGGGAACACACACAGTCATATGTCCGCATCTGAGGGTCTGGGAACTCAGTTTATTGGCTTCATCCTCCTTCCCACCATGCTATCTTCAAAAGAAAAAAGACTATGTGAGGTCATAGTTTGGGGCTTCATGCACCATGGACCCAATCTTTGCGTGAGCCCTGGTCTCTCTGTCTCTCTCTCTCCCTCTCTGTCTTTCTCTCTTTCTCTCTCTCTCTTCCAATAAAGCCTTTCATTTTGTTAAACTTTTAACTTTTGATCAATGTTGAATCTCTGAACGACCCTAAACCCACAACAAGAAGAAAGGAGAAGATCTGCAAGAAGGAGATGCCATTCTACTGTGTGGTTCAGCTGTCACTAGCACGCATGACATCATTGAAAATGGAAACTGTCATAGTTAGATAGAGCTGTCAACTTGACAATGGGAGGTTGGAGCTCTAAAGAATCAGCAGTTGAGTTAAAGCCTGAGCAGGTCTGCAGGAGATTGACTAACTGATGGGGAGAGAGCCAGCCGAGTGGATGGGACCATCCTCTGGGTACGTGGGTAAGATGGAGGGCGCTGGTTGAGGGACTTAGTGTCCTTTGTATACTTGACCAGATATGCAGGTCCGGAAAGTAAAGATTGTCTCTCAGCAGTTCTGTGCATAGTGCTATGACCCCTGGTGTCGGTGTGGGCTCTCCTGCCAAGCTGGATTAAGAATGGTAACAGGACTATCAGAAGACAAAATAAAACTCTTTGTTCCCTTAAGCTGTTCTGTCATGAATTTATCAGCACCATGCAGAGTAGCTATGAAAGGATTACTTCATGCCGATCTGGCCAGAGCAAACCCATGTTACTGTGGAAGAGGGGACTGTACAGAGGAGGTCACTGGCAGGGTAGAGTCCTATCCTCACTTTCTGCAGCAATGTGTCATCCAGCTGTGTAGTGACGACTAAAAATGAACATTCGAGGAACAGCTCATGATCAGTAGACTGTGACCCACGGACCTGTTGCCTGCATTTGCAAATACAGTTCCATCGCAGCACAGCTGAGCCCGTGTTTACATGCGGCTGCTTTTAATGCACAGCTGCGAAGTTGAGTAATTGCAGCAGAGACCATATGGTGCCCAGAGCTAAAGCATTTACCAGTTTCGCTCCTTGTAGGAAGTGTTTGCCGATGCCTTGAGCCATTCTGAAAGTTCTGGAGACAAACACCAAAGTGGGGAGAAACCTGAAAATGGACTCTTTTTCCCTCCAATAAGCCACACAGAACTATTTGACATTCTCAACAAAGTATCTGGATTACTTTGATGAAAACAGGAGCAAAATGAAAGAAAGGAGGTGTTAACATGAATTGTCAAAGGTGCTAGACAATTTCTTTCCAGCTCAATGACAAAAATATTAGAAAGCTGCTACTGCTCTTTGAAGTTCCCGCTCTTCATGCTTTTGGAAATTTATGTGTTCACTCCAACTTTCTTCCTTGAGTCAACTTTCCTGTCTTTCGCCTTTTTACTTTGAATTTTGGTACAAAGCTGAGGTCTGCAGTCACACGCAAAGTTCTCAAAGCTTCCTTCTCTACTCTCTTGCCTTTGGGGAGAGGGGGCTACAGATTTCCCAGCCATTCACAACTGCAAGATAGCTGAGTAGATTTTATTTCACTCAACCAAAAGTAATCTCCAATTTTCTTCAGACCTCAACTTACTTACATCACCGGGATGCAGCCAAGACTACATTCCGTCCATTGATCACGGCTGGTGACGCACTTCCTCCCTAATGTAATCTTGAGATGTCTGAGCTTCCATAATTAATTTGACAGCAAGCTGTCTGAGCCATTAAACAGGTTTCCAATTTAGCAGCACTTTGGGTCTTGTCCCAGCAAACTCAAAGGTTGTTTTTTAGCCACTGCTTCAAGAAAAGCAATAAGGATCCTTTCTGGAAAATGTGCTTTTTTTTTTTTTAAAGATGCATAATGTCTGATAATATATTGTTATCATCCTGTAGATGTGATGGCAGATATTTTTGTCCTGGGGTTTGGGATGTGAAAGCAAGCCATCACTTTCACTATCATATTTATGACTGTGCTCAGCAGAAATTTAAAATGCAGCAATGTCAATCACTGGAGGCTTAATAGGCTCAGAGGGGATGGTGGGATTGCAGAGCCAGGCTGAACTGGCCAGACGGCTCTCCCAGCTTCTGAAGGGGGATGCGTTCTCTGCCACTTCTTATGTGTTGACCACCCACCTCCCATCTGACTATGCCACCTATGGCAGTCCATACAGGTATCAACCTAACACCTAAAGGCTGGGCTCTGACACATTTGCGAGGAGGCAGTAGTCAAGGCGAGACCTGAGCAAGCCCATAGGAGATGGTCTGATTGATAGAGAAGACCCCACCCATGGGGGGTGAGACCATCCCTTGGCGGGTGGATAAGATGGAGAGATCTGGTAGTTTGGCATACTTTGGCATTATTTGGCAGACTTTGCAGTCTGGCAAGTGGGGAGGTTTGCCCCTCTCTCCACAGTTCCTGTGATGTGGTTCTTTTGGCTCCTGGTGTTAGTGTGAACTCTCCTGACAAGTGGACGATGAACCGTAACTGAGAATTGTAAGCACGGACAAAACCCTTTGCTCCTTGAATTTGTTTGGTTATTTATTTATCAGTGACATGAAAAGTAACCTGAGTGTATAGTAGGTAGGTTTATTGGGTACCTCCTATATGCTTTGCTCTGGGCGAATCCCCATGGATGACACAAAGATGCTTAAGGTGAAAACATGTTCAGAAGAGGTGATGGATACAGGCGAAGCTATCAAGTGATGATACAGGACACAAAGGATTATCTGACAGTCTAAGTGTTTGTGCTGAAGGAATCAGCAATGGCCAGGGAAGAGGTTGGATTCTAAAGTGGGAACTTCAGCCTCAGCCAGAGCTGTTTGGCTGCACAAGAGAGAGGGAGATGGTTTTCCACTGCAGAGTTGAGGCGCGGGGCAGAACACAGGTCATGCCCAAAGGTCCACACATCATGCTGGGGAAGGAGGCCCAGACATGGCCCCACAGTGATTTAGTGCTAGCTACTGCCACGTACAGATTCATGTTGCCTGAGTTCATGGCTGCACATTGATTCCCCAAGGCCAGATGGGGACCTTTGAAAGGAGGTGAATAGCTTGTGAGGACGAACCTTATGAAGCGGATGAGTGCACTCATGGAGGAGACTTGGAGAATCCTCCAGCTTTTCCCCACTGGAAGATACACAAAAAGAAAGTCTCATCCATGAGGGTCTGGGTCTTCACCAGACACTGGTTCATCAGGTGCCTTGATTTTCTCACTTCTAGCCTCAGAGGCATAAGACATAAACTTCCATTGATCACGAGTCATCCAATGTACAGTAGATTGGCTGGACTAAAACACCTGAGATTGGTCGCTTCACCTAGACTCCATGGATAGTGGGAGAGTTTGAACTCTAATGTCTTCTCCATGACATACAGTCTTGTCCACATCAAAGACATACCAATTATCAGACCAGGGAATACTTCTAAAAAGAAAATAAGCTTACTGACCTCAGCATTTTGCAATTAATATATGGGATTACTCTAGCTAATGGTTAGCTATCAAATAGTCCATTTATTTACTGATGGATCTGACTTTATATCCACTAGATCAACCAGAAAAATGAGGAAAATTTGTAATTAACACAGAAACATGATATGTTTTCTGTGGATATAATGATAGGAAGCCTAGAGAAGTTGAACTGCTATTTCAGCTCTTGGCATTAAGATTGTTACAAAGATAGAGCCATAAAGAATAGTCAGGACAACCACAGAGACAGGCGCAGACAGGACGAACCAGGAAAAGCAGAAGGATGAGAACAACACTTGCCAAGAGCTACTACACATCTCCTTTCGTGCCACACCCTTCCTTCAATCCTCACAATGTTTCAGTAGGATATGCTTTATTATCCTCATTTGAATAAACCAATTAGGAAATGGAAACTTGGAGAGCCTGAGAAACTTGCCCAGGGCTGTAGAGTTTATGAAACCATAAGCCAGATTCAAAAATCAAAATCCAGGCTCCTTAAAAAGTCTTTTAGACAGGCAGACAATAGATGCGTGGTAAGAGACAAGAACTGAGGGGTCTTGGCGTGTAGGGTAGAAGGTGGCTGCCGTCATTTGTGGATGTGATTTTCCAGGGATTGGGCAGAATAAAAGGGAAGGAGGTTAAGGAGGGAGGTTGTGGTCACCGGCTGTGTGGACGGAGGAAGGGACTTCTAAGCAAAGATTAGGAAGAACACCAAAGAGATATCGAGAAACCAGAGAACAGTATCAGAGGATCCCAAGGAAGTAATGCTTTGACAACAGACAGAGTTCCAACCAGGGTTCACACGAGCTAAGACTCCAGAGGAAACCAAGAAATCCAAAAACAAAACCCATAATTGACTATTATCTTAGCCCTTGGATCTTATTTGATAGAGACTCAAGCTGGAGAAACACCCTGTGGTTCAGTTCATCCGCTGACGTTCTCTAAATGTAATCGAGATTTACTCAAAACAGCGAGCTAACGTGACATTGTGGACTTGCTCTTTTCCAGGAGCATTTACTTTCTCTCTGGAACCTCTAAGCTATTCCAGAGAGTGGGAAGTCTGCTCCAGAACTTCACTTCTCCCTGAAATAAGGTTGCGCCCGGGGAATTCTTTTTTCTTAATACTTATTTATTTGTGGGGCTGGAGAGGTGGCTCAGGGGTTAAGCCTCTGCCTTGCAGGCAGAAGGTCCTGAGTTCGGATCCCAGATCCCACGTATAGACGCCAGGCGGAAGCGGGGGGCGGCCTGCGCTTCCGGTCCTGGTAGGGCGGAGCCTGTGAATCCCGGGGCAGAAGGAGGTGGAGGCGTCCATGGTGGTTCGCGAATTCGTCCGTGGTTCTACACACACACATACACACATGCGCGCGCACATACACACACACGCACAATTGAATAAAAAAATACTTATTTATTTGTAACAAAGAGATAGACACAGATGGACAGAGAGAAGATGCTTACACGCATGCCATGGTGCACAGGTGGAGATCAGAGGTCAATTTTTCCTCTCCCTACATGGGTTCACTACTTAGGGTGCCAGGTTTGCGAGCATGTGCTGAACCATTTTGTCCCCCCTCCCAGGGAAATTATTAGTGTGTGCCACAGGATGAAACCATAGGGTTTTTAGAATTCTAAGATCAAAGATTCCCCTTGGAAAACGAATTCCACTTAGCACCTTCCTGTTACATTGAAGGAAGAGGCAATTCAGCCTTCTCAAACTCTTTCTCTAGATTTTTTTAAATCCCTTATTCCTGTGCTGTCTTCTTAAGGTGAGTTCAAGGACACGGCAGGCATTGAGTTCAGGGGAGACTATTTTATCTCCTTACAGCAGCATGTGCAGCAGCAGCAAGTCAATTCCTTTGGTGGTTACAATTTAGTGTGCTCTCTAATGGGCTTAATTCTTCTCAGTCAATAAAGGGAAAGATGTTTCTCTGTTCATGACTCACAATGATTTCTGTGTTTACCAGGAACTTGGGATGCTAAAAAATAATATTGGGTAAAGACAGATGATCATTTGTGCATTTCTATGATACATAAAACTTTTCTAACCACGCCTTACATGCAATAATTCTTTGCATCTGGGAACCAATTTTATCAGAGAATAAAGCTGAAACTATTATTAAGCCAGTCGATAGTGGCAGCCACCAAGAAGCAAAGTGTGGAGGGTCATATACAGCAGTGTTCGCATTTTATCAAAAACCATCTAGAAATGTGGTTTCCAGAGGAAATTCTTATTCTGGCAAGACATCGCTTCACAGGACGGATGGATCTGCCCGCGCTTCTAGCTCGTTATTTCAGTGCCCAGATAATTTATAAGAATAAGACAGACACAGAATGCATGCTAACTGCTAACTATAATTCTAACCTGTCTTGATTTTTTAGAGTGGCAATAGATTTAAAAATATGTAAATACCTTTGGATGATCTAATGTGAAGATGTTTACTGTTGCCACTTCAATTTTATTAAAGTGATATTGAACTGATGTTCGCAAAGAGAAGAAACTGATAAATAGTTCCTCCCCTCTCCTACCTGGAGTAGTCTCTTATTGTCTTGAGAATAGGTGTTCTCTTTGATTAAAAGTCATAACATGGAAAGTTAATTACCATAGGCCCTATAATTATAGTGAAGTATGAATACATATCCAAGATAATGAATTTGGCTTTTTGGTGTGTTTATTTTGGAAGTTATAGTTATTCAAGATGTCAAGTTGGCATGATGTATACAGTTCTACTTACTATATTAATCACGTTAAAGTTAGAGTTGGGCTGGAAGAGGACTCAGTGTGTAAAGTGCTTGTTGTGCAAGTATAAGGACCTGAGTTTGGACCCCCAGACTCCTTGTAGAATTGTAGTCTGGATCTGAAAGTATCCTATAGTGAGATGGCAGGCAAAGATGGGTGAGCACTTGGAAGCTCACGGCCAGCTAGACTGGCCTCCAAAGTGGTGAACAAGAATACTCTGTCTCAAACAAGGCAGGAGATGGGATCCCCAGCTGAGGTGGCCATCCGACCTTTACATGTGTGCAATAAATGGCACGTGCATGTGTCCACTTACACACGTGCACACATATAAGGCACACAGACACACACACAGATACACATATACACACACACAAAGATTTAAACCATACATACAAAGATTTTAAAAAATAGTTAACCTTAAATTTATGATCTTCATATATTTATGTATCTACATATAAATTACAAATATATATATTTATTTGCCGTCTACATGTATATTTATATGTATCTGTGAAGAAACACTCAATTACTATAATTCAATGCATTAGTAATATACAAAAAGGAATAAAATTAGAATATATGTTTTCCCCACAAAATGATTAAATTTTTCTGTCCCCAAAAGATGAATGTCCTCTTTGTAATGAACGTAGTCCACAATCTCTTTGTATATCATTCTTTCAGGTCATTTTTGGAGAAGCACTTTAATTTTGAAAAAAATTCCATGTTCCTTTCAACAACTCCTAATAACCGTTGTTGATTTTCATGATTATTTAAAAAACTGCTACCTATAAATGGTTCTTGTGTTCAGACACTTATGACCTGCATCTTCTCTCTTTTAATAACTAATTTTATCTTCCCAAAATTCAGTTCTCAAATTCAGAACAGCAAAACTGTTAAGTCTGTGTGTGTGTGTGTGTGTGTGTGTGTGTGCAAGAGGGCACTTGAGTGTGTGTGTGTCTGTGGAGGTCCAAGGGTGATATCAAGAATCATCCTGGATTGCTCTACTTCTTTATTGCTTTACTCTGGGTTTCCTTGGCTTCCAGGGCTGGAATTACAGGCTGTGGCTACATTCATCAGGCATTTTCACACGGGACCTGGGGATTTAAACTTTTGCTTACAGGGTTAAAGCTTTAATCTCTGAACCATCTTTTCAGCCCAATTCATGTCTTATACCAGAACTCATCATACTAGTTAGTCAGTTTTCAAATCAAATCAAATCAAAGTAGTGCTATCTAACTTGAACTGTTCCTCCCCCACTGAACTGCCTTCAGTGCCATGGAGACAAGTACTGTTGTGTGAGCACGTATGTGCATGTGTGCTTGTGTGAACATGTATGTGCCCGTGTATGCACATGGTTTGAAATGTGAGTTGCCCCCCCACAGACTCATGCGTTTGATTCTTTAGTCATTTAGGAAAGTCATGGCCCCTTTACGAGTTGGAGCCTTGCTGGAGGGGGTGGGCTTTGAGACTGGCTAGCCCCGCCCTGCTTTGTAGCTCTGATTTTCCACGACTGATGAGACTTAGGCCGCCTCCAGCTTCTGCCAGTCAGCCGTATCTTTTTCCACTGTTATGGACTGTCTCCTTTCTGGAACCATAAGCTGAATAAATCTCCTTTACTTTCTTAAGTTGGGTTTGAGTATCGTCTCACAGTGACAGAGTGACTGGTACAGAAATCTTACAAAAACAACGTATGAGAAGAACCAACTCCAGTTCAGTTAGCAGACTTTGATCACCCTCACTTAAATATTTTGTCAGTCATAGTGGCCATCCGACTGTGCTCTCTGACTGTAATTTCCCATTGGGAAAATTTGTTACCCATGATCAAATGGAAAAAGCGAAGAGTTTGCCAGCGTAAGAGGCTCAGGCGATGGCGGCCACCTGCTGCCAGCTAGCACCGCATCATCTGCCACGTGGCTCAGAACAGCTGAAGAGCCGACCCAGCGTGGCGTAGACCAAGCCGGTTGCACTGGGTGCTGGATGAAGCAGAGGGAAAGGACCCAGCTGGCTTTCCCTCAGCCCTGGTCGCGGTGTTTGTTGTGCTAGAGTTGCCGTTAACATCTTCTCCTTCGCTGGCTGGCTCAGATAATACTGAGATTTACCATCGCCCCCCAGGGAAGAGCCCTATAAATAGCCAAGTAGTGCCAGGAACTGCCTGAAACGTGCCAACTCTTGCCTCGACTCACTGGATTTGTCTGTTCTTGTTAGGAGCCAATTTTTGTTTTGTCCTAAGCTTTGCTAGTAGCCCCAACACGCAAACCCCGTGGCTAGGACATTCAAAGCGTCACCGCAAATGGTTCTACCCAGCTGCGCATGGTGCCTCAGTTGAAGCCTGTTGGTTTTCAAGTATCGTGGATTTCAAGGGAGATGTAGAACTTCTAGAAATTTGGATTTCCCACATGGTGCCCATAGTCATCTTGAACCCCTAAACTGGCTGACAAACAAAAAATTGAGCAGTTTTATCCTGGTTCATAGTGTCCAGCAAGCTTTCTCCCAGTGGCGGAGTTGGGGGTTTCTTTTTTCCCCTGTCCTGGGAAGCTGTCCTATAGAAGAGGAATATGGGAAATTTCCTTTTGTGAAAAATCTGTAGTTTATTTTTATTATTAAAAAGTGAAATCGGATTTCCTGGTTCTGGCTAGTGCCAATTAGGACATTCTTTTTTCCTTTTCTATTTTAACATTCAAATATGGAAAGTTGATATTTACTGCATACCCAAGCACTATTTGTGGAAGTTAAGACAAAGAAATGAAATGGATCACCACTGCTTCTGAGATGTCAGAAACTCTCTCTCTCTCTCCCCTTCCTTACTTCCTTTTTTCTTTCTCTCCTTCTTTCTTTCCCTTCTTCCTTCCTTTTCTTGGCTTTTAGGATTTTCTTCCGTAACTCAATTCTATACACAATCTTTAATCTTTTTGTCTTTAAAGTTTTCCCCCATATTTCCAAGTAAAAATTATATATAACATGATGTTTTGATATCTATCTATATTGTGGAGTGACTAAATTCAGATAGTTAACATATGTATTGCATGTTATAATATGTTTACAGTTACATAGTTTTGTTTGGTGACTATCAGCCTCCCTATTCTAAAAGCACTGGACTAGGATAAGTATGACTTCTTAACACCCAGCCGTAGGTTCTTGCATATTGTGGAGTCGTAACTACAGGATGGCCTCCAATCCTGACCTCTGCAAGACTCACCTCAGAAAACATGTCTGGCCCAGGATCTACATTGACTCCTACACATGTCAGATCTGACATATGCTGGTTGGTTATAGCTAAAGAAGCTCAAAGAAGCAGCAAGGACATACCAAAGCCACCCCTTCACAAAAATCATGCCTAGCCCTAACTTTCCTGGGTGAAGCCATAAACATGATATCTCTGTGGGTGTCAAGCTGAGAGCTTGCTGGAGAAATTCTCAGGACTTCGGCGATGGATGATCCCCAGTGATGGGAAGGCTGCCCGGAGCTGACAGGTTTATCACCCCAATCATCCCATGCAGAGCAGCAGCAGCATGGGATGGGTTTGTGCAGAAGCCGGGCTGAGTTACGGGTTTGACAAACCACACAGAAAGGGAGGGACCTCATTACGGGGGAAGCGAGCAAATGCTTTAATAAATCTGTAGCTGCCCTTCTGTGCCACAGGCAGCATCCAACCACGGGCGCCCCCCAATCCAGGGAGCAAGTGATTTAAAATCTGGTCACTATTCATTCTTCGTGAGAGCAAGCGTGGGAGGAGGAGCAAATCCTGACTTTGGAAACCACTAATACCGTCTTCATGTCTCTGACCTTCACAATGGGAATCAAATTGAAAGGGGCTCATTTTCTTGTTTTGCAGATGTATATTCTGTCTTGACAGCATTGTAGAGAAAGAGCTTAGGGCTGGGATTTGCACTGCGTAATGTTGGTAATAAGCTTAGTTTTTTATGTGGCCAGCTATCTTCCCGTCTACATGAGAACAGGGGTTTGATTTCTGAATGTGGAAGTGAGAACTTCACGTACATGTGTGTATGTGTGTGTGTGTGTGTGTGTGTGTGTGTGTGGTATACATACATGTGGAAGTCATTTAAAAACATGTTCTTAGGTGCTATCAACCTTGTTTTTATCTATCTATCTATCTATCTATCTATCTATCTATCTATCTATCATCTATCTATCTATCTATCTATCTATCTGTCTGTCTGTCTGTCTGTCTGTCTGTCTGTCTGTCTGTCTATGACAGAAGGGTCCCTCATTGCCTGGAACTCTCCAAGCAGCTTAGGCTGGCTGCCCATGGAGCCCCAGGATTCTGTCTGTCTCTGTCTCCCCAGTTTTGGGATTACACCATACACCACATGGAACTTTTTAAATGTGGGTTCTGGGGACTTGAACTCAGGTCCCCATGTTTGCAAAGCAAGTGCTTTAAAGCTGACTGAGCCATCATTCCAGCTACTACAATGCTTTTACAATTCAGAACAACCTTACATTCTATCTCTGAAATTACAAAATTCAGTTATATCAAAATATTAAATTATTCGGTTATGTTGCTGTCGTGGTTTGAACATAAGTTGTCCCCCCCTACACACTTAGTTGTTGTTTGGAAAGGTCATGGCACCTTTGGGAGGTGGAGCCTTGCTGGAGAAAGGCATTTTACAGGGCTGGGCCTTAAGGTTGGTTAGCTCTGCCCTGTTTCTGGCAGAGTCTGTTCTTCCGGTTCACAGGTTGCTCTATCAGCCTCCACGATGTCTGCAGTGACCTGGGCCACTTTCCAATTTCTGCCGGCCAGCCAAGCCTTTTCTGCCAAAAAGGACTGTATCTCCCCTTTGGAGCCATAAGCTAAATAAATCTCCTTTTTCTCCCCTTGAAGTTTGAGCCCGAGCGAGCAGAAGCGTAACTGGAACCATTGCGAGGATGGTCAATTTCCATTGAGTGGGTTTGGAGTAACCTAGGAAACATGGGTCCGTCTAGGACGTATTTGCAGTAAAGAGAGCCTCGCCTGGAGCGCATGAAGCACCGTCCCAGGGGCTGGGGTCCCGACATAAAGGGAGGATGCAAACTGGGCACAACTTTCATCTGTCCTCTGACTTACTGTGGACCCAGTGACCAGCCACTTCACAGCCCCACCGACAAGCCTTCCCTGCTCCACATACTGGATTCTTTCAAACTCAGTTAAAAAAACAAACCCTTCCATTCCTATGCTGCTTTTGTCACGTCCCACAACAATGAGAAAAGTATCCAATGCACGTGTTATTAAAAAAAAGTGGATCCCTCGGATATGAGCTGCCCTTTCTACTGAATGGGAAAAGAAATCCGTTTAGATTCCGCATATAAGAAAAGAGAGCCTAATTCTAAGGTGTTACAGTTTATATTAACACCACCTGGAGTTTCATCATTGTTAAAGAACCGATCTTAAAAAAAAGTGGTTTGACATCAAAGGAAGAAATGCCTGAAAATTAGCATGTTTTCAAAGTGGGCTGGGGAGACGGCTTGGTGATTGAAACTTTTGCCTGGCAAGCAAAAGGACATGAATTCAGATCCCCAGAGCCTATGTGAAAATGGATACGGCAGTGGCCTGAAATTCCTGCTGCAGAGGACAGAGCCTGGGAAACCTGGAACTCAGGAACAAGCGTGTGGAGCCATCCAGGATGACTGTTGGCGTCATCCTTGGGCCTTCACAGGCACACACACTCAAGTGCTCTATGGTACCCCCACATGTGCACCTACTGCACGCAACACACACACACACACACACACACACACACACACACACACACACACACACACACGAAAACAACAGGAATAAAGTGCCTGTGTGATAGTCCACAGACACTTCTGTGGAAGGCGCCATCACCAGGCGGAGGGGTGGGTGCACTGCCGCTCCCTCCCCCAGAGGCCTTGGTCTCTGCCGCACCCCACCCTGCAGAGGCCAGAGTCTGGGTTGGACAGTCGGGTCAGTGGACTCAAGAGAACCTGGCCGCAGAATCAGTTGCCCTCAGAGATGTCAGCCTGCCTGGGGGCTTCAGGGTTAGTGCGTTGGCTGAGAGACTTTGTTCTCTCTCTCTGTTCTCTAATTTGTTGTTTTCCTTCTTCAGCACAGGGGGGTGAGAGAGGAGGAGGAGGATAAAGAAGAGGAAAAGGAGAAGAAAAGGAGGAGGAGGAAGAGGAGGAGGAAGAAGAGGAAGATTAGTAGGAAGAGGAGGAGGAAGAAGAGGAGAGGGAGAGGAAGAGGGGAAGAAAAAGGAAAAGGAGAAGGAAAAGGAGGAGGAGGACGAAGAGGAGAAGGAGGAGGAAGAAGAGGAGGAGGAGGAGGAAAAGGAGGAAGAGGAGGAGGAGGAGGAGGAGGAGGAGGAAGAAGACTTGGAAGTTGGTTCTGTCCTTCCACCAGAACTTAGGTGGGCATTTTTCAGGTGGGTACCACTGAGTTCTCTTGCCAGCACTTACTCTACTTTTGAAAGTACTTTGGTTTCAGCTGCCATCTCCAGCTGCCGGCTTTTGCCTCCTTCATCCTTTGACTGTATCCGTCAAATCTTCCCACAATGGCCTGCTTCATGCGACCACTGTGGCCTTTCTAGGGGCTCAGGTTCCAAATAAGATTTTGGGCTTTTGGGGTCTTTCAAGGATGCCTGTCGGGGAAAACTGCACTTGGAGGAGATGATGGCGATTAAGGGGGGTGGGTGCTTCTTGAGATTGACCCCCAGCATTTGAAACTCACCATCCACAGCTGGCTTGTGCTCTCTCTCTGTCTCTTTCTCTGTCTCTGTATCTTTCTCTGTCTCTCTCTCTCTTTCTCTTTTTCTGTCTCACTCTCTCTGTCTCTCTCTCTCTCTTTCTCTCCCCCTTTCTCCCCCTTTCTTTCCTGCCTTCCTTTTTTCTTCCTCTGTCTTTTGCCAAAGAAGATATTTTAATTTGTTCTTATTAAAAAGTCAGCATAAAATGAACAGGAAGTTCAAACTGATCTTCCAGCCAACCTCAAGCACGCAGTGGTTTGCATAAGAAATAATGTGCTACATTTGATTGAATTGTGGCTCATGAGTCACTTCTGCAAATCTTAAAAGCCTTCTTGGAAAGGTTTTGTAGCTACCTCAGATGAACTGGCAATGCAGGACTTTTCTAGAATGAAAGCGGGAGAAGAATTTCAAGTGCCTTCTGAAATGTTCAGATAGGCCGCGGAGTCCTATGTAGGACAGATGAGCTGTAAGTAGGGTCTTTTTACTTCCATAATTTAAGTCACAAATATTACATTTGTCCTAAAAAGGGTTATATGTGTATTGAGTGGAGACAGTGGCTTTGGGGTTAAGGTGTTTGTAAATGTGATCTGGAAGGAGGGCCAACGCATGGACAGCACTAAACACAGCGGTCCACTGATTTGGGGGCCCCAACTGTCACTCTCATTAACCAAGGAGCTGCAGGGTGCATAGTTCCAAGTGAGGCTGAGCAGCTATTTCACTTTACTGATTTTCACCTTTTTTTTTTGTTTGTTTTAAAGAATAACTCTTCAAACTTAGCTCCTTCATGTTCTTTTTTTCCTCCTTAGAAAAATCATGTTGCAATATTATGTAGTAAGAAGAAGAAGAAGCAAATTATCAAGCTATGAAGAGACAAATGAAAGGTGCCTTTCTGAACAGATACAACTATGTGATCCTCTGTGAAAGAGGAGGCTAAAGAGATAAGAGAGTGACCACAGGTGGGCAGCCTGTGGTCAGGGGACAGAGAGAGGAGGAGCGCAGAGGGTTGTGGGTAGGCTAATAGACACCCACCATTGCACATTGGTCCCAACCCACAGAATGGAGAACACAATGAGATCGTGAGAAATGTACTGTGTGTATGGCAAATATCTGATGCCGGAAGAGCAACGATATGGCAAGATCTTACTAACATGGAAATTATGGTCTGGGGGGGAAATGCAAATAGGAGCTCTTGTGTTTTCTACAAAACTAAAACTGCTCCAAAATAACGTCAATGAGTTAATACTCTACAAAGTTAAACCTCCAGGGTGGGCAAGGTGGCCCAGGGAGTGAAAGGCACCTGTGTGCAAACCTGAGTTCAATTCCCAAAGCCTACATGATGGAAGCAGAGAACTGCCTTCTGGAAGTTTCTCTTCTCACGTCCACAAATACAATGTAGAACTCATGCATGTACTGCTCTCTCTCTCTCTCCCTCTTTCTCTTTCCCTTCTTCCCTCTTTCTCCCTCTCTTCCTCTTTATTTTTCTCTCTATCTCCATTTTTCTCAAATATACAAGTAAACCTGAAAAGCTAAACCTTCGAACTACTAGTATTGTATTTTTTTCTTGGGTAGTAGAGCAAAGTAGTCTGGCTAGTAAGGTCCCCAAAGGTTTCCACTCCCCACACTGCCAGGAATGTCCTAAAAGAACTGACCAGACCCCCATAGACGAGCTAAGATCATCAATTCCAGAAGCTTGGAGAGACCCGCGTTTACTGTTTACTGCAAAGGAAGAGTTCATTGGTCTACAGGGAAATAGTTTAGCCACTAAGAGTGGACCCCCAACACAAAGAGATCAAAAGTCCCACTCAGATTTAAAGAAACTAAAACTAACCAGTAAGGAAAAGCCACCTTTAAAAGTCTGCCTAGTATCCAATGGCACAGTCACTGCTACCAACTCTCAACAGTTGGGACCTTGTGAAATTAAAGAGCTTCTGTTCAGATAAAGAGATTGTAACACGAGCTCAAAGGCAACCCACAGAATGGGAGAAAATCTTCACTAACCACATATCTGATAGAGCTCTACTGTCCAGAGTGCACAAAGAACTTAGAAAACTAAACTCCAAGAAAACAATGGTCCAATTAAAAAATGGGCTCTGGAACTTAAAAGAAATTTTACCAGGGATGACATTAAAATGTCTAACAAATATCTTAAAAAATGCTCCACTTCCTTAGCCATCAGGGAAATGCAAATCAAAACTTCCCTGAGATATCATCTCACCCCAGTCAGGATGGCAAAAATCCACAATACAAACAACAACAAATGCTGGAGAGGAGGTGGAGAGACAGGAACTCTCCTACATTGCTGGTGGGAATGCAGGCTCATACAGCCACCCTGGCGAGCCGTCTGGAGATTCTTAAAGAAATTAAAGATTGAAATGCCATATGACCCTGTGATTCCACTTTTGGGAATAACCTCTCATGCAGCAGAGGTTCACCTCGATAGCACAAGCACGACCATGTTCATAGCAGCACTGTTTACAATAGCAAAGTCATGGAATCAACCCAAATGTCCAACAGTTGACGAGTGGATAAGGAAACTGTGGTATATCTATACAATGGAGTACTACTGAGCCATCAAAAATGATGAATTACTGGAATTTGCTGGGAAATGGATGTCATTAGAAACAATTATATTAAGTGAAGTATCCCAAACCCAGAAAATTAAGCGCCGTATGTACTCCCTAATAGGTGGCTCCTAGTACCAAACTCACCCAGCCCACATTGAGACACTCAAAGGTAAACCTATGTAATACAGTAATTGCAGGGATTATGAACAGGAGGGATGGGGTAGGAGGGCCACACCAGACACAAGGAGAGAGGGGACCATGTTACAACAGAGAAAATAGGCCTCCATCAAGGAATGCAAGTAAGTAATATGACACCTGGTTAAGTTCACAGATGTTCGTTCCTGATCATGTACAACTGAGGGGGTATGATCTCACCAGAAGGGGAGGGCATATAGTCTGGCAGATAAAAAGTAATCATTTTGCAAATGGGTGACTGACCCCTCCCTCACTGAGGTTTCCTACTTTTATTACATCTACCCTTGAATGTGCTATTATAACAAGACTCCAGTTTAACAGCTTTTTGTCTCTGACCAGGGGGTGACATACAGTGCCCATCAGGATGGAGTGAAGGGCATTGCAGGAGCAGCAAAACTGCAAAAGAAAATCAACAAACCACAATCCAGAACTTCAGAGACTCTATATCAACCACCTAGAACTAGGCCAGCCTAATCTCTCCCCATCCTGAAACTCAGGGACATTTGCGGAAGAGGGGGCGGTAAGATTGTAAGAGAAAAAGGATGGGAGGAGCAATGATATGCAAGATTCTTCACACTAGTTAGGGCCTAAGCAAACATAATAAGACTTTGCATGCCCTGTGCAATGTCCAACACACTATTGACCTCACAAAGTCTAGCATCAGCTAAAGGCACCAAGATCCTTGGAGGCAAGGGATTGACAGCCACAGTAGTGTTCCTATGCTTAAGGGGAACACAAGAAAGGGTTCAGGGAAATGCCACTGGGTCCTTGTACATCATCGCAGAGGAGAACCCAGAGGAGAGTTAGGCATATACAATAAAGGACTCTCTGGGAATTGGGGGGAGGTGCTGCGGGATGGGGGAGGGAGGGGGAACAGGGGATTTGGGGGGAGGAGGGAAGGAGGGAAGGAACTGGTCTACCTATTAAGTTTGTATGAGCAGAAATAATAAAAAATGTATTAAATAAAAAAAAAGAAAAAAAAGAAAAAAAAAGTCTGCCTAGTCCTCTAAGTATCTCAAACCTGCCCACCTTTGGCGGCTGCCTTGCCCCTCATGGATTCCCCTGAGTTCCTCTCTTTTTCTCACTATCAACCACTAAATTTTGCTTGAATCCTTTCCATGTGTTCTGGTGTCAATCTTTTTTTAAACTTTGTTAACTTACTTTATTCATTCATTGTGTGTGTGCATGTGTGTATGTATATTAGAGAGCACATGTGCACCTGTGGAGGATCAAGGGTGACTTAGAGAATCATCCCGGATTGCTTCTACCTCCTTTTCTGTTTTGCTGTGGGATTTTCCAGGCTCCATCCACTAGGGCCGGAAGTACAGGCTGCTGCCATTTTCTGTCTAGTGATTTTACATGAGACCTGGGATCCAAACTCAGGACCTTCTGCTTGCAAGGCAGAGTCTTAACTCCTGAGCCATCTCTCCAGCCTCTGGCCTCAATCTTTGACTCTGGGATATAAGAACCCCAAAGGAAATCTGATAATAAAACGATTAAGCCAAATGATAGAAAAATCTAGGTTATTTTGCTTTAATTAATGACATGAATCAATTTGTATACTATATTGTCATTAGCTTGATATCAGGCGACTTTAATTAATACAATTAATGGTTTAAAAATATTCAATCTAGTTTAGGTATTGATATATATGACTGATAATGAGAAATAAAATAACAATTTAGCCTACGAAATTCATTTCTGCACTACATGCAGGTCCTGTTCTTATTATGACAATTCTCCCTTCCCTGTTTCCTGTTTCACTTCTCAGATTAGCTAGCATTCAAGTCAGGTCTCTGTGCCAGAATGGTAACCTGGCCCAGGATCCCAGACAGCCTGGAGAATTTTCATCCTTCTAAAGATGACTGGAGACCACAGAACCAATAAGGAGAGGTAAAGGGAAGGAAGAAGAAAGGATGTAATTAGAGACTGATATGGTCTCCTTTTGGAAGTGTCAAATAAAATACACTGTGTATACCTTGTAAGGTCTTTCCTCTTTCACAAAACGAGCTGACACTAAGCCAAGGAACATGCCCAGAGAGACCTACTCTGGAATCCCGGTTCCATCTTTCATGAGCTACATAACTTGGCACAGGTCTGTAGATGACTCCCCGGAGCATCTTGTAGCTCTGGCTTGTAGCCTTAACCATGTGACTAGAGTCTGTCAGGTTACATCTCATACTGCAAATGATGCCCACAGCTGAAATTGGCATCTGGGCGTCTGGAAACATGGATAATGATCAACAATGTTCACACAGCCCCCTTGCTCTGAAAATGAGCTTGAAGTTCTTCATTCTTCCTCTTCCTGTCCTTTGCTTCCGTGTCCAATAAATGCTCTCTGTGGACATGAACTGTGGGAGGAGTCTCAATTCCCCCATAGCCGTGACCTCCTCCTGGTCGTCCACGGGCTACGGTACTGTGAGTCTGAGTAATTCTTTTCTCTCTCGCAGAGAGAAGTAAGAAGTAATACTGCCAAGACGAAGCTGGCGAGTCCTATGTCACTGTGAGCTCCCTACGCCTGTCTCCTCCCACGTGAAGTGGGGCGCTATGAGGGGCTTGCTTGGGAGGTAGGCCTTGAGCCCCAGGTTAATGCTAGGACGCAGCGTTCATCCTCCTCCTTCCCACCTGTCTAGCGCCTGCAGGTGAGACCAAAGGGTGGTCTACTACCTGAAGCTGTCACTAGTCACCAAGGAGACAGAAGTGAATTTTACTTCTGAGCCATGACTTTGAGTTTGTCTTTTGAATGCTATTCCCTTAGGATGATAAAGATGAAATCATAGTTTGAGAAACAATGTACCTGGTAGAAGTATATAAATCATGAATTAAAAATTATTAAAAGTTTATCTTATAAGAGTAGGTGCTCTAGATTTATTTATTGGTTTGTTTGCTTATTAATGTTTTCTTGATCTTGACAGCTGTGTGTAAAGGCAGCAAATAAATCTTTTCTGACCATGGAGTCTCTTATTTGCAGATTTTAGAGGTGTCACATTTAAAATGTCACTGTACAGGAAAGGGTTCTGGGAAATGCCGCTGAGTCCTTGCACCTCATTGGAGAGTAGGACCCAGAGGAGAGTTGTGCATGCACATTTAAGGATGCTCCGGGGATGGGAGGGGGAGGCACTGGGGGATGTGGAGGGAGGGGAAGGGGAGGGGGCCCAGGGCGGTGGGAGTCGGAGGGAGGGGGGGGATGGGTGTACCTGTTAAGTCTGTATGAGTGGAAATAAAAAAAAATAAAAAAAAAAGAAATAGAGGTATTGAAGATGACAACTTAGGCTCTATATCTACTTCTTATTTCCTACCCCTATTATCTGGTTTCATTCCTACAGAATAAAAAGTGTAAAAAAAAAAGTCACTGTATTGGTTGCAAGAAAGTCACATGAAATACCTCTCTTCTTACTTATCATGACTCAAAAACACCAAGTTCCTGGGCAGGATCTCTTCCTTTCTCTGCCTTTGCATTGTACTGTCTACCTTGCCCTTTGGACTGTTCAAATAAAGGGTGATCTGCATTCTTATCACTCCACTTAGTTAGCCTTCAAGACCCCTAAAGACTGACCTCTAGACCATTAACGATATCATGCCAAGGGTGTTTCTAAGTTCAGGTCTGTTCCCCAACTACGCCGCGTTCTCCCGACCTGGACCCTAATCTGCAGTGGCACAGGGTGGAAACTCAGCCTTGTCCTCTAAGAGACGCTGTGAGATGCCACGAGCCAGGAGAAGATGAGATTCTTCCCCAGTGGTCCTGGCTGGACTCGCGGCTCTGGTTCACTTGACGATAACGATTCTCTTCTTACTCCGCAGGTGCATCTGCGATGGTGGCTGTGGCTAGGCTTCTTCAACGGTGAGTCTATTATACAGGCCAGCGCATCATCATGTTTATGGGAAGGTGTGAGAAACATACAGCCGGCTGTGATGATTTGCCAGCATTGCCTTTAGCGCAGTCACTTTGAACACTGGATTAATGAATGCTAAAAGCCGCTCCTAGAGGAACTATGAGATTAGGGTCCTACAAGCTTCTGCTTACATCGTTCCATCGGCTAATCAATATATGGCCTTGTTTTATGTGTGCTTCTACTTAAAGCTCCTTGTTTCATGTATATCGTTGACTTATTGGCCCTTTTTAACACACACAGCCAACCACAATGCAAGTGGAGGCAGAACGGAGCTCAGGCGAGGCATGTAACTTGTCAAGGAACCCTGAGCCTCCTCTTGCTTGGGAACCGGAGTCGGCATCTCAGCTCTCTGCTTAGAACTGTCTGAAAGAGCAAAGTCAAATGAAAGGCTCACAGATGCAAAAAACGTGCCATCCGGATCATAAACATGGTACTGTTTACAGTATTAGAGCGGAGCCAGGATGATCCAGCAAGGCTCTCCCAGAATCAGGGCAAACTAACCTCTCCCCATCCCTATGCCTTAGGGAACTTCGTGGAAGTGGGGGCGGTGAGATTGTAAGAACCTAAAGATGGAAGGTCCACCGTTGGACAAGACATTCCATTCAAGGCAGGGCTGCTGCATCCAGGAACTCACTGCAGTGAGGCTTGTCCTTCCCAGACCTGCATCATGACTGATACAGCAACATGCTCCCATAGACCATCGAGGAACTCAAGAGAGGTAAGAAACTATAGTGGAAACCTCAGGGACCAAAGCGGATGAGTGAAGGGAATGCCCCTAGTCAGTGGGGTGGTCTGAAGAGAGGCAACTTTGTCCGCCGTAAGAGGCCTGAACCCCCACAAGAATAGCCAAGCCAGAGGGAACCCTGGGTCCGTAGAAGCAGCCAGGCAGTAGGGTGGGAGGGAGTGGGGTAGATTGATGAAGGGAAGGGAGAGGGATGAGAGGGAGGGGGATAGAGGGAAGCAAGGATAAGTACTTAATATGCTTGTAAAAGTAGGAAAAAATAAATTAATAATAAAAAAGAACTGAGCCAGGGAGACAGAACAGGGCCCACATGACCTGAGCTGTGAAAATACAAATTGTCACCAAATTCTCCATTGCTCATTGCGACACAAATGCCCCGCAGGTACTGTGGTTGGGTTATTGCTAAACTTTATATACATATAAAACTTTATTTTGTGTGCATGTGCGTGTGTGTGTGTGTGTGTGTGTGTGAGAGAGAGAGAGAGAGAGAGAGAGAGAGAGAAAGTGAGAGAGAGAGAGGGAGAAAGTAAGTGAGAGAGAGGGAGAGAGAGAGCAAAAGCGAGCACTGCGTGTCCCTGTGGAGGATAAAGGATGACTTTGGGAATCATCCTGGATTGCTTCTACCTCCTTCTTGCTTCACCCTGGGATTTCCCAGGCTCTACCCACTAGGGCTAGAAGTACAGGCTGCTACCTGGCTTTTTTTTTTTAATGTGGGATTTGGGATCCGAATTCAGGACCTTCTGCTTGTGAGGCAGCAGCTTAACCCTTGGGCCATCTCTCCAGCCCTTTATTAATATATTATTTTTATTCTTTTAGAGCGTCATACATGAATACGGTGAATGCATTTTTAATCCCTTATCCCTCAGTTGCACCCCCTTCTTTTCCCACTGCAAATCTTTGTCCCTCCCAGTCTCTCTCCTGTCTTGTCTTTTCATGTGTGGGTCATTGAGTTCATCTGGGTTGTTTTTGATGGCACTGGCTGGAGCATGAATCACACAGCAGTGGGTGGACCTTGAGGGAAGCCCCTCCCCACCCAGAACGTTCCCTCAACAGTCTCTAGGGAGTCGCGGTGCTTCTGGAGATCTGCCTCCTTCACAGCGAGATGCCGACAGGGAGAATCCTGTGCAGGTCTTGCGGAAGTGCACAGAAGTGCATTGAGCTGTGGGTGCAGCTGCTCTGCTGTGTCCAGAAGATTCTGTCTGCCACACTCCTGCGCCACTTCAGGAGAGAACGTTCAGTGTGCAGGAAAATCCACACCTGTGAACGCTAGAGTAACGTGGACAGATGTATGAGCATGAAAGTGTGTAAAAGAATTGAGATTGGTGAAGTGGCTCAGTGGGTAAGTTATCTGCTCTCGTACCCAGGGATTTGAGTTTGACCCTCTGCAGCCCACCTGGTGGAAGGAGAGAACTGACTTCTGAAAATTATCCTCTGACCTCCATCCATGCACCATCACATTCATTTGCACATGTTCTTTCTCTCTCTCTCTCATAAATAAATAAAATATCAAAAATATCATTTTTTTATGTTCTGGAACATTGCAGGATGATATAATAAAAGCAATAATTTTGCTTCTAAAGTGTTTATTTCAAAATAACTGAGTCTTTGAATTCATGTTCTGTGCCTAGACAGGAAGGTAAAGGGTTGAGTTGAGACTAACGGTTTTTCTGCTTCAGATGATCTGGTTTAACCAAATACTAAAAAGTTATTGGAACAGAACTTCTCAGTGCTTTAAAAATAAATGTTTTTCTTTGGTAAGTGCTTTTGTGAGTAAAAATGCATTCCACTTTGAAAAACAAGGTGGAGAGATGATAGGACTGATTTGTTCTTAATCGAAATGTCCTTAGTTTCTCATTGGCTGCCTGGTTCTTCTGACACAGGATTGGGTCAGTCCTTCCTTTAATTGCCTGAGTTAAAATCCCAAAGGTTGCAAGTCCTTCTGTCGAAATTCAAGGAGGGTTAATGGCTCCACGTGGTTTCTGTGTCCGCGCTTCCCTATGCTTTACCCCCAAACTGCCTGCTAGTCGGGTCAGCCTGGCTTGAAACGAAGCAGAAAGAAAAACAGATCAGGGGTTACAACCTCCTGATCCATAACCTCTCAAAGGAGCCAGAACCCCCCGGGCCGCCTGTGCCTGTGGCCAACCTTGACATCCTATCAAGAGAACTGATGACTCGCAAGAATTGATGCCCTTTCTGGTCCCTTCTGGCTAGGGCTAAGGCCGGACCCCCAAGAAACTCGATAGAGATTGTGACCTCCGGGGAGACAGCTGGTTGTCAAGGAAGCGCTCCCTCCCCTTCACTCTGATCCCAGCTGTTGGCTTCCTCAGCTGGGTGTACTGCGTGCTTGCCGCATGCCCGACTCAGCGCTCAGGACTTTACATTCCTGACAACGACTTTCGTCTTCACCATAAAGCTGTGATACCGATGCTACTGTGCCCCCCATTTCACAGCGAGGAAACCCGGGAGTCAGACGTGAAATTGTCACTTCAGTGCCTTCAAGCGGGACGGTTAGATTTCCAGCCCAACATTTGATGGGGATTTTTATAATTATGAACTATGTTTGTTAAAGCTGTATTGGGGGGGTGGGGGAGGTGGAGAGATGGCTCAGGGGTTAAGCTTTTGCCTCACAAGCAAAAGGACCTGAGTTCAGATCCCAGATCCCAGGTAAAAATGCCAGGTAGAAATGGAGGTGACCTGTGCTTCTGGCCTTGGAAAGGCGAAGCCTGGGGAACCCCAGAGCAAAGTACCAAGGATGTAGAGCAATCCAGGGTGATTCCTGAAGTCTCTTTTGGCTTTCCACAGGAGCACAGTCCCCTCTTCTACACCCGCACACCCACACACACATAGACACAGAGCTATATTTGGGTGTCAAGCAAAAAAAAAATTATGATAGTGAAAGTGTGCTGTGCTGAAGACAACATTAAAACACTGGCTGTGTCAATTTGACGTAGTAATTTAACCTTTCTTAGGTCTTGTTTTCTTCAGTTGTAATATCACAAAATGTCAATAAATTATTTCTCTGGGTGTACTCGTATGAGGTAATAATAATGAAGCTCAATAAATTTCTAAGCGAGCAAGTTAATGTAATTAAAATCAAATGAACAGTTAACCTCGAGTGATAAATCAGTGAACTCCTTTCTTTCCAAACAGCTTTCGTTCAGCCTTGGGAAGATGCTGGACTGTATTTTCTTTAGGATATATAATTTCAGACATAATTTCTTCTCATCCATATTCATACTATTTCTCGCTTATCACTTAAATAATATTTCCCATCAGCGTTTTACTTCTGCTGTTGTCATTATAATAAAACCCAAAAGCAACTGACCAGAAATTTCAATTAACTTCTTGCAAGTGTTCATTTGTCAATGCGCTGCCTTCCATCCTGAGGAGGTGGGAGGAACCATGGGCCGTAAGTCATCAATGGTCCGGCCTTGAATGGAGGAGCAAGTAGCTTAATCTGCCATGTTTTCTCCATCTCCGATAGTAGAAATGTATTGATCAATCTCTCCAATAACAATTCCAAAAAAAAAAAAACCTACAAAATGCTAAGCCATAATGAATATTTAAGCCACTCACATTCTGTGCTGACTCAGGCAGAAAGTTAAGGAATGAAGCATGTTGAATCCCCTCCTGATGCAACCTGCTCTTAGTGTGTTGGGCACAGCTGCTAGATATCGTCTGATGAGTACATGACTCAGAAGACTGTAGACTAGATCTTGTCCTAATTGAAAATTTTAACTGAGGCAATTCTATGATTCCCTGTTGCTGCAATAAGTCATTGGACAGATTCATTCAGTTCTTTAGTGGAACGATTTTGCTAATCTATGGTACGATCTTAGAATCAGGACATTGACACTGTCTTATACAAATCATGTACCTAGTTTCGTGCACGTCTATATATGTGCTTAATGCTGTGCAAATTCCCTTGAAAGAGTGTGTGTTTCCAACACCAGCTGGGGCAATGGACAACTTCAATGGCGTGAGATCCCTTGTGTGGTCCTTTTGTAACCACCTCTCTCTATCGTCCCCGTCCCCCCTGCCTTGGTTACGACTCCCTGGCAACCATTGATCTGTTCCTTCATTTCTAAATTTTTTTGTCATTAGAAAAATATTACATGAATGCAATTGTTAGGCATATAATCTTTGGGGGGGGGGCTGGCTTTTTTCCTTCAGACCAGTCCTCGGTCGAGTTATTTTGGACAGTTAATTTGTTTTCCTGCATTACAGGGTGGGATCCCATGGTTTGGATGCCCCACTTGCACACCTGTGATGGAACGCCGCTGAGGACACTATAGATTGGCTTTCCTCTTTTGCTTGTCTGAGTTTAGGGACACTGCCAAGTTGAGGCCACTATTCATTTGCAGGAGGAGGGACGTAATGGGGTGGAGGGTGGATTCCTTACAACTGGTATTCAGTTTTTGGGGTGCCCCTCAGGGCCGCCATCAGTGAGATGGTCTTTCTCACTGACTGGCTCTGCGCCCTTCACTGTGGGATTGTGTTCCTCTTCCCGGTTGTCCTCCTGGGCTTAACCACGCAGATAATTTTCGACTATGGGATATTAGTAGGTGAGTCAGAACCAAAGGCTTAAGAAAGCAGAATGGGTTTGGGGCCCACCTTAGGAAGTGCCAGCCTGTGTGCAGCGGGCCAGCAGAAGTATGCACTTGTCATCTTAACACCTTGAGTTGGCAGCGAGACCTGCCCGGTTTGGCCCGTCAGCCTTTCGTTATGGAGGCCGGACACTGCGTGAGGCCCTGCGGAGGGGAAAGCTGGCTGCGGGAAGAACGGCCGCTTTCTGCAGTGAGACCCACATAGGTGCCCACGGCGGGCGTGGGCACGTGTCCAGATACATGGCACGGATGGAACTCAGAGGGTCACACGCTCCCAGCACAGACAGGAAGAGAGGCAGGAGACTGACCGGGAAGAAGGGTCGCGGTGGGAGGAGGAGGAGGGAAGGGATCAGGTCGTGTGGGCTGAAAATGATTTAAATCATTAAACACAAGTTTGTCAATAAAAAAGAAAAATCTGGCATGGGGAAAGGTGACAACGTGGACAGACGTGACCAGAGCGTGACTTGTTATGAACTGACAATCTCAAAGGCTGACAGATGGGCGGAATCAGTCACACTGTCTGCGTTACCTTTGCGGATGCTTTAACACTTTCTCAATAAAAAGGTTTGCAGATTAAAAAAATGCAACACTGACTTTTGAGTTTTAGAGATTTTTTTTTTTGCATGCGTGCACACGCATGTGTGTGTTGTGTGCACGTGCACTAGAGTGCATTTGAGTGTGTGTGCCCGTGGAGGCCCAAGGGTTATTTTGGGAATTGTCCTGGATTGCTCTACTTCCTTATTGCTTTTCTCAGGTTTCCCAGGACCCGCCTTCCAGGACCGAATTACAGGCTATATTTCTGCCCAGCATTTTTCTATGGGATCTGGGGATTTGAACTCTGGTCCTTTGGCTTGCAAAGCAAAGGCTTTGACTCTCCACTAAGCCATTTCCCCCAGCTGTAAAGATCTTTATTTTTTTCTTTCAGTAGCTATGTGGTATAGGAAATAGAAGCGAAGCTCACCTTTCTTAAGCCCCAAAGGGCTGTGAGAGAGGTCGTGTGATGCTAATGAGGAGAACTAAGCTTTGACCCAGAGGGTAGGACAAGTTTGCAAGTGACAGGCAGAGGGCAGCAGCGGGTGAGGGCTGCAGGTAGCCTTGCTTCCTGTCCTGGGGCTTTTGAGGAAGGCTGCTGCTCAGAGGGCTTCTGCATGAGCAGCTGTCAGCCCAGCTACTTGAAGAGCAGCCAGATCTCTGCTCCCACGAAGCTTTCTCGTCCACATGGTGTGAGGCTGAGGCCAGGGGGCCTACCATGTGGCTGACCTGCGGGTGCTGGCAGCTTATCACGGGGAGCATGGAGACGTGCTAGAGACTCAGGGGTCTGTCTCAATGAGCACCCAGAAGCAAGGGGGAAGGACGGAGTACCAGAAAGACGGTGTGCCGGGCTCTAAGTTCATTCATTCCCCTCCAGGTCTTAACCTCCAAAGGCAGAAGAATGTACAGAGACCAGATGGATGCTGGGAACTTGGCTGGTGAACTGTAGCTACCAAACTGTGTCAACTCAAGGGTCAGGGAGAATCTAGGGTCTTCTCTGTCCATTATCTCTGTGATAGTAAACCTTGGGTGTCAACTTGATCAGCTGAGACCACCTGAAGAGATCATCTGGATAATACGAAGACCAGCCCTAGATCCCATTGGAACCTCTCTAGATCTCATTGGAACCTCCCAGCAGCGGACCAGATAAAAGGAACATAGAACAGGAGACTGGGAAGAGGAAAGACTCTCTGAAGCTGCTAGAAGACGCTCTTCCCTCCTGTCGCATGGTTTCTTCATTTCTTCTACCCTCCAGCTCTCCAACCCCCCAAGTCTTCAGTGTGACTAGAGACTCTCTAGGAACCCCCAGCCTTCAGCCATCACCCACTGGATTACTGGACCAGCAGCCATCGTTGGACTACCTCGGCCATATCTCGTAAGCCAACTCAATACATTCCCTTTGTATATATTCATTCTGTTGGTTCTGTGACTCTAGAGAACCTGCCTAATACAATCTTATACAATGGCATAATAGATATTTGGATGCCTGCCCCCTTGTTTTTGACACACCTGGTCGCCTTTTGAACGGAAGAAGCAAAGGGTTAGGGACACGAGTCAGTTGGTAGAGTGCTTGCCTAGTACGCATGAAGCCCAGGGATTGAACCCCAGCATCACTTAAACTGGGCGTGGAGGGTACCCCTGTCAGCCCATCACACAGGAGGATCAAAAGCTCATGGCTGGGCTGGCGAGAAGGCTCAATGGGAAATGCACTTGCACAGAAACCTTCAGACCTGGAGCTCTGAGCTTGACTCCTAAAGCCAACATGGCAGAAGGAGAGACCTGACTCACGAAAGTTGTCTTCTGACCTCCACATGCATGTCTTGGCATGCACAAGGCCTTGCTAGCTCTCTCTCTCTCTCTCACTCGCTCCCTCAGTCTTTCTCCCTCTCTTTTGTAATGAAGATGTTCAAAGTTTGAGGACAGCCTCAGTTCCAAGAGATCCTGTGTTGAAGTTACTCTTTGTGTTTGCGAGACAATATTCGGATTCGACTTAGGGGAAGAAGAGAGATTTATTTGGCTTCCAGAGACTCTGTTACAGCAGAAATGGCATCGCAGAAGGCTTGGCTGAAGGCAGAAACAGGAAGCTGTATCAGGTCACCTCGACTATCAGGAGGCAGAGAGAGCAAGAACAAATCGAGGAAACAGGGTTGGGCTGCAGGGCCACTCCTGTGATACGTCGTCCTCCCGCAAGGCTCCACCTCCTGAAGGTGCCACCAGCTTCCCAAACAGTAGCAACAGCTGTGATAGTTGGTCCTGGGTGTCAACTGACACACCTGGCAGTAACTAAGATCAGCTGAAACCCCCTGAAGAGATCATCTGGATCAATACCAAGACCAGCTCTAGATCTCATTGGAACCTCCCAGTAATGGACCAGCTAAGAACCACAGAACCAAAGACTGGGAAGAAGAAGAGAGACGCTCTAGAAATCTTCCAGCCAATCGTCATCTACTAGCCTACTGGATGTCTGCCGCGATTTAGCCTGACTCTAGCTTCGGCCACCAGCCAGGCTGCCTCCACCGTGAAAGACTGTATCTCCCCTCTGGAGCCCTAAGAAAATTTCCTTTTCTTCCTTAAGTTGTTTGACTTTCGGTGCTCTCTCACAGCAGTACTTAAGAGTAACAGTTGCACCAGCTAAAGATTCAAACACATGAGCTGGATGGGGGGTGACTCACATTCAAACCACGACACCCTGTCTCCAAAGCAACAGGTAGAAGCAGCACGGGATGATTGGCTGAGGCCTGAACAATTGTATTTGTATCTGAAAGGACAGAGCTCAAGCAGGGAGACATGACACACTGGCATGTGTCAATGGTCAAATCAGAGTTAATTTCAAATAAGACTGTACTGCTATTTACCTCTCCCTGCTATCTGTCGCCCCATAGACATACTCTCCCTCCCCTGCACATCCAAACGGTTCTATGCACTACAATGTTCAACTCCGTTATAACCATAGCAACCCCCAATTTGGTCTTCCTGCAGCCTCTCCCTCTGCTGCACATTTTCCACCCTGTGGATGTTATCTGTGTACCTGTCAATCTTATCGGACCATTCTCTGGATTAAAAGGAAAAAAACCCAAAATGTTCCTTTGTATTCACTCCCATGATGACGTCGAACCTACGACAGGGCTCATGAGCACAGCTGCACTACGGCAGGTACTGTCACTGTGACGTAGTACCTTTGGGGTTCTCTGCATGCGCCTCAGCTCTGGGAGCACGTTGGCTGTGAATGCAGGAGGACAGGGCTCCTAGTGGGGAGCAGGCAGGGCCCTGGTCAGGGCTTTCCTGCGGCTTCAGTCCAGAGCCTGAGGGGACAAGGTCTGCTCCCCTGGGATCATGCTCAGGCTCACAGTGGCGACAGCTTGGCCAGCTCTCTTCCTCTCCGTGCGTCATTTCGTCTTCCCTCCCTTACTTGCGTTTGGTGGGGGTCATTGTGGGGTCACCCAGATTGGCTTAGAGTCTAACCCAGCAGTTGTCACCCACTAGCTTACTGGGTGTCTGCCGTGATTTACCCTGCCCCCAGCTTCAGCCACCAGCCACGTCACCTCCACCAGGAAAGTCTGTTTCTCCCCTTCGGAACTGTAAGTCGAATAAATCTCCCTTTCTCTCTTAAGTTGCTTGAATGCTCTCTCACAGCAATAGTTAAGAGTAATGGTTACAGGCTGTAACCCCTGAGTTATCTCCCGAGCCCTCGTCTGGCCTTTACATGGGCTCTGGGGATCCGAACTCTGGTCCTCGTACTTGTGCCCCTACAGCTTATCCACCGAGTCGCTTCCTCGGCCCCTGGGATTTTTCTTCTTTTTCACATGATAGCGAGGTCTTCGTGGTGGTCACAGGAGGAGAGAGAATAGATGGAATAACCACTGTCTGAGTTTGTCGGTCACCCCGTCAAAGTGAAAAGAAACAACGCCTCCCTCCAAAAAAAACTCTAGAGGGTCTTGTGTCTGTAATGAAATATTTTAGCAAATAAGTGACATTTTTTTTCTATTCATAACTCCTTGGCCAGAAATATTTAATGAGTGGTTGTAATATATAACTTAGTTTTCATTAATGAATGAGGAACTAAATGTGCCATTTCCTGCCGTATGAGAAATGCTGGCAAAGTTCTAGAAGGTCTGTAAAGCCCCCAAATAAGGACTTTTTATTATCAGAAAGTACCATAGAATTGTTACATTCATAACTGGAAATATATTGGGAATTATATAATGGCAACTAGGACCGCATCTCCTATTGGAGTTGCTTTGCAGAAGGATGTAGTTTGCAAGTATCAGATCTGGGACCAATATGACTTACAAACTGTACTACATCGAATGCAAAGATGTTTACCTTGAATTTTTACCACCCCAGACCCTGCCGCTGAGAAGTGGAGATGGTCAGTCAGGCAACCATGACTTGAATTTGCTTTTTTTTTCTTTCCAAGCAGTGGCTCTCAGATCACACAGGGGAGCTACTGCCCTTTGATTACAGAACACCCCCCCCCCCGTTGTGGTCTCACGTGACCCTGAGTTGCATCGGTGGCATGAAAAGTTAATTTGAAAAAATTAATAAAAAGGTCCAAGTCATAACTTCTTAAAATGAAAATGAACACTCACCCTGAGTACACTGGCTGTCTGGTTTTGTGCGTGTGCGTGTGTGCGTGTGTGTGTGTGTGTGTGTGTGTGTGTGTGTGTGTGTGTGCGCGTGTGTGCGTGCGTGTGTGTGTACGTGTGTGTGTACAGGAGGTCATTTGCGTATGTGTCTGTGGGAGGCTCAAGTGTGGCTTTAGGATAGCAGAGAAGCCTGTGCATGATTACTGTTTCAGATCACAAGTAGACACAGCGCTTCTCACGCGTTCACAGATGACTCGCACTGAGCATCCTGGCATTTCGAAAGAATGTGGGCTTCCTCTATATCGAGTGAAACCAATCTGCAAAGCTCGGACTTTCCATCAGTCCTTCCTTGAACACACTGGACAGCGCAGTGTTAGTGGCCTCAGAATGGAGGCCGCTCGTCCGCGAGGACCTCTTACCGTGGTCGGAGCTCGGGACTCCCAGTGGAAAGCTGAAATTGACCCCATCGGTTCCCCCTGCTGCGGAAGAAGCCCCAGCCGCCTCCAGCTCTTTGCTTCGCAGAGACTAAAAACAGATTCTTTTGCTCTTCTCCAGTCATAATATTTTCTGGCCACACAACTAGCCCCCTGACTATTCTTTTGTGGGTCATGGGTCTATCTGGTTATCTCAGAAGAGCCATATCCTTGCGACGGACCCGATGCGCCTGTGTGGCTCAGGATTTGACCCATTTATGAATCGGGCACCATGAAATGCTGCTTCCCTCAAACTCCTCAGAAATCCACCCGAGTTGTCTTTCCCTCTGGAAGAATCTCACCTCCTTGGGTACTTTTATTCCCCCTCCTAGTGCAGGATTAAAAACCTCCATTATATTCTATTTTGTTGTTTTTACCCATCTTTCCAGCTTGTCAAGGTACTTTTGAGGAAGGTTCTATCATCCAAGCCCCTTAAGCCATCCTTCTTGACTGTGTGTCATTACTAAACACGCTATGTGTGTGTGTTTCCTGGGAACATTGATAGAAATGTTAGAAAAGAAGGACAATTAGAACTGTACTCCCTCCGGCTTCAAAGCAGGTTTCTCTTTCTGAACTTACAAGATGTCTTGAGAGATAAATTTGTGGTGAAAACCTAGAGACATAAAGCCTAACTATCACTCAGGCAGCAAATGATAACAAATAAAACATATTTGCATCTGGCGGAGTTTCCACTTCGTGAGCCTATGCTGATTGGTCCTAATCTGATTTCTTTCAGAGAAGGGCCTTTATTGTTGCATGAGGCAGACAGGCAGTGATGCCGCTGTTATTTCTGAAATGCATTTCCTCCAAAGCTCATACCATCTTCAGTGAGGTTGTCTTGTCTCCATCTTTTACGTGTGACCTTTCTCACGCAGCGCTCAGGAAAGAGCCCAGTGCGAAGCCACATTATTTATTTAGATCCATCTCCCTCTCCTTTCATGGGATCCCTTCCTGATTAACAGCTAACCTGGTAAAGCAACAACCAGGGCCTGGATTTCAGGGCGGGGGGGGGGATCATGGAGCAGTGTGAAAAACGAGATATTTGTCACAAGGGCATATTCACATAGCCGAGAAATGCAAATGGCTTGTGTCTCACTGACGCATTCATTGCTTCCAAAAGGAAATTTCAAGATCCTTCTCCTCAATCAGCTGCACGTATTTAAGGGTTATCAGCTGCAAGGCTCTGACGCACGGAGAATGGAGATCTCTCCAGTCACCCACGTGACTTCGCTTTGGTCCCCTCTGACTTCTTTGATTCTAGCAGCAGAACTAGACCCTCAGAGTAGCTGGGCTGTCTCTCTCCCATCTTCACCGTTCCTGAAGATGTGGGTGCTATCAGTCAGCAAAGCCTCTGCTGTTATGGGGTCATATAACATTCTCTTCACACATCAGTTCACACTGAGTAGCTGGGTGACTTAAACCAGTGGTTGCTCACTTGTGGTGACTTTGCCGTCCCTGGGGAACATGCGGCAGTGCCTGGAGCCGCTTTCGGTTGCCATAACCTGAAGGCGCTATTGTATCTAGTGGGTGGAGTCTGGAGATGCTGCCATCCATGCCCAGGGTGGCCCCGAGCAAAGACTTTTCTGACCTCGAATGTCAATAGTGACTGCTAGGAAGCCCTGCTGTGTGTGTGTGTGTGTGTGTGTGTGTGTGTGCGTGCACACGCGTAACAATAATAAAATGCATCCATTGCCAAAACCTAACTATCCTGACCCTTGGTTTCTTCTTTGGTCTAACGAGGCAATGATAACGAAGGTGGAATTAGGAGAAACGTAGACGGCCCTCTACATCCATCAGGACAGGATGATTCACACTCAGCCCAGCTCCCAACAGCAGTCATTTTGCTATCAGGTGGTGCATGAGGAAGTCTTGGGATGTTACCAGCTTAACACTGGAAAAGTAGTCCATTTAGTCTGCAAGGATCTTCAAGGTCAAATAGATGACTGTATGTGAAGTGCTTCAAATGGAGTCCAGGTAAATGGAGCCCTACACAAAAGTATCTGATACTTTTTATTATAGGTTTGATTTCCTGTTCATTCCTCATTTCTGTGACCCTGCAGCCCACAGTTTTATTTTATTTTATTTGTTGTTGTTGTTGTTGTTGTTGTGTGTGTATCAGAGGGCACTGTGTATGACTTCAGATCCATGGGAGACTTCTGGAATCTTCCTGGGTTTGTTCAACCTCCTGTTTGAGCTGCCCGGGGGTTTCCCGGTCTCTACCATCCAGGGCTGGAAGCCATTTCTCCCAGTATTTTAATATGGGGTCCAACATTTGAACTCAGGCCCTTCTGCTTACAAGGCAGAGGCTTAACCCTGAGCCATCTCTCCAGCCCAACCCATCCTTTTAAGTGAGAACCCCTAATCACAAATGCTCTTGCTGTCAAGGGAGTCGAGTCTCCGTAGTAAACTGATTCTTCTGCTAGAGGTTCGGCTGTCTTCCCTCTCTGGTACACATCTTTCTCCAGAACCCAAGGATACCCAGGGGACCCTCCAGTGCCACCTGCTTATTGCCATTTGCTTCCTTACTGGTTTGAGAAGTCGAGTGACTATGCAGGACAGTGAGAGACCCCTGCTAGCTTCACAGTGGGTCACGCTTCTCAAACATGGTCTGCTACTTAGTAATTAGAATGCCTTAAGCTGTGTTTTGGGATTCAAAGATAGCTCTGTCTAGCACAAAACAGTTAGAGGGGCTCTTCCATTTGGGGGCATAAGTCACTGAAGGGTGATCTTTTAATATTAGAGGGTCTAAAACCCACCTACAGATCACACTATCTATCAAGGCTGTTTGGGGAGTAAGTGTGCTATGATGAGCTAGACTGATTACATGCACAGACTGCTGCCGACTTCATCTCTCTTTACATCTATCCCTTTCCCCACACCCCTAAGCCTTACCCCAAGGGGTCTAGATTTGGGTCTGGGAGCTCTCTTTTCTCAGGTCAGGCTGTCTTGTGAATAAACTTAGTGTGCTAATTAATCCTGGGTGTCAACTTGATACACCTGGCATTAACTAAGATCAGCTGAGACCACCTGAAGAGATTATCTGGATCAACACATTTACAATACAAAGACCAGCCCTAGATACGATAGGAACCTCCATAGATCTCATTGGAACCTCCCAGTAGTCAATCAGATCAAAGGAACCATAGGATAGGAGGCTGGGAAGAAGAGAGACTCTCCAGGAATCCTCCAGCCTTCAGTTGTCACCCACTAGCCTACTGGGTGTTTGCAGTGACATAGCTGCCTCCAGCTTCAGCCACCAGCCATGTCATCTCTGCCATGAAAGACTGTTTCTTCCCTCTGGAACCATAAGCTAAATAAATCTCCCTTTCTCCCTTAAATTGATTGACTTTGAATGCTCTCTCACAGCAATAGTTAAGAGTAACCATTACACTGGCGCCCTAGCCCTCTTGGCACTCCATGTCTGGAGTCCATGAGTTCTGATCTTTCTTCGACCTTTCTCTTCTCTAATAAACTCTACCTTAATCCTCAAAAAAAAAAAAAAAAGAGTAACCATTACACTTAGTTTTGCAAAACTCGTGGCGTGTCGTAGAGTGGGCAGAGTGCCTTGGCTATGTAAGGCTATGTAACCACTGCCCACTGGACAGAGAGACTTCTTTCTGCAGCCCGCACGTGAGTGCTGTGAACTGAAGTGCCCAGAAAAAAAAAAAAATCAAACCTATGTCAAAGATTTTAAACCAGGCTGTCTGACTGCTTGGAAGTTTGTGGTTGTGAAAAATCAGAATGTTGCAGATCCACAGTCAAATTATCCGGGACTGTCTTTCGTGTCTTTGGTGGGCATCTGTTGACTGACTTTGCATCTGAACCAAGACCCTTTCAGCTGTCAGCTAAAACCTTCGGCATGCGTGAACCCCAAATCTAAGACTATGTTAGATAACATCTAAAACTTCTAGTACAATTTCCCTGCTTTGCCATAACTCATCTATTTGATGTGCCGAGACGTATCCCTTTCTCTTGTTTCAGGGCTATAAAAGTTCATGCGCCCATTTCCACATTGGAACGTGCTATTTGGGGACAACTTGCACCTACATTCCTGAGCTGTGGCCACTCACAGGTGGCTTAGAAGAAACCATCTCATTCCTTTCGAGGTGAGAGCGGAGTCTTATGTCAACACCACCATCTTATGGGACACACCTGTGCTCGTAGTGAGTGAAGAGGAACCTTGTTGGTTTCTTATCAAAGATCTAAAAATTCTTAGTGGAGGGTCTGTGGGAGGGAGGAAGAAGTCCTGTGAGCAAACCTGGTGACTTGAGTTCGATTCCCGGAGCCCCGGGGAGGACTGCCTTCTGAAAGTTGTCTATTCATCTTCAACTGTGAGCCTCAGAGTGTAGTCTTCTCCCTCCTCACTCTACTTTGCTCTCTCTTTTTCTTTCTCTCTCTTTTTTTCTCTCTCTCATAGGTATTTTATTTTTCTTATGTGTGTGTGTGTGTGTGTGTGTGTGTGTGTGTATGTGTATCAGAGAGTACCCTGCGTCCCCGTGGAGGCCCAAGGGTGACTTCTGGAATCATCCTGGATTGCTTCTATCTCCTTCTTACTTTCCCTCTGGGATTTCCCAGGCCCACCCACCCAGGTCCGAAGTGCAGACACCGCCTGGCATGTTTACATGGGACCTGGGATCCAAACTCAGGTCCTTCTGTTTGTGAGGCAGTTTTAATCCCCGAGACATCTCTTCAGCTCCCTCATAAGAATTTTTAAAAGTTCTTAACCAATAATGCTTGAATTTTCATTTAGATAGCACTCATTTTCTGTAGGGAAGAAAATGGCTTCTGTCTTCAATGACACCTAGGAGATGTTGCTGGAATTTCTGACAACCTTCTAATGTGCAAATGACATCAGGTGCATTCTTGTGAGCAAGGTGATCATACAGAAGCAGTTAAATGTTGCTTAAAGGAAAAGAACTTTAATAAATAAAATAATGAATTTTACACCCAGAAGCAGAGAATTGTATCTCTCTGCCACACACCAAATAACAATGGTTGAAACTTTAGTCACTCCCTAAGAGACCACTGAATGACTCGTGGTCAAACATGACGCATTAGTAACATTAGAATGGATCCTGTGGGCAAGCCCCAGAGAGATCTGGGTAACACGCCTACTGTGTGTAGTCCCAGAGACCAACCATCCAGGTCTCTTCCTATAAAGATGCTCACGACACACCCCCACAGAAGCAGTTTACCTGGTGACTTTAAAACACACGTTCACATTTACCTAGAGAACCCAAGTCTTACCTATAACTTTTCCAAGGAAGAGGGACTTGGGAGAATTGAAGAGTGTGTCTGACGAGCTGGGCAGATAGTAAGTCGCAGCGGGATAGTGATCGAGCTGTGGGGAGAACAGGGGAGACCGTTAGAAGGTTGACGCTCCCCAGCCCCCGCCCCAGAGCTTCAGGCCAGAGGTGACATCGCCGTTTGAACCCCGGCTTCTCTAGCTCCTGCTTTATCAGCCCCGACTCTGAAATCCAGCCCGAGGAAACGGAAAACCACCTCTGCTTTGGCAGGGTTACTTGCAAACAATTTGGCCGCTGAAGATCCTTTCTGAGTGGATCAAACCTGGGCACACGTTTTTCTGTGAATAATTTGCCTGCTGGACTAAGTAAGAGCCTTTGTGTGCATTTTGATAGAGTAAAATCTGCATGTTTCAATCTCTAGTATTGACCTTGGAGACAGAACCAGCCATTTCAATGAATAACTCTCTGCCACACACCAAATAACACTGGTTGAAACTTTAGTCACTCCCTAAGAGACCACTGAATGACTCGTGGTCAAACATGACGCATTGGTAACATTAGAATGGATCCCGTGGGCAAGCCCCAGAGAGATCTGGGTAACACGCTTACTGTGTGTAGTCCCAGAGACTTAACATTTGTCAAGAGCCAAATGGTGAAACTTGGGCCTTAGAAACTTAGAAATCATTGAACAGCTGGGATTAAGCGTCAAAGTGTCTTCATATTGAGGGTCTGACCTATAGAAAGTTGATACTGGTAAGAGTGGTGGTCTAACAAAAGTCCTCCCCGCCCCAAAAGGAAAGGGGCAACCTATTAAAGCAAACATGAGAGTGCACTGTCATACAAACGCATCATTAACACAATGCTTATTCCATCACAGGAACCTTAAGGAGCTGAAGATAAAAGTCGATTTATTTGTTGTTAAATTCCGATACAATTTCTTACAAGCAAAGGCTCTTGCCCATCTGCTGTCGAACCTCAGATGGCTGCTCTGGCGCCATCTGATGGCACACAAGGGTAGCTGCATCTCCATTCTTTTTCTAAATAGCTAACTGAACGCAATGACATTAACCAATAACTTGTCCATACAACAATGTCATACTAGGATAACCTGCCCCTACGTTTTTTAAAGCTAGTATATTTTAAAAATTAATTGAAGGGCTGGGAAGATGGCTCAGGGGTTAAGATTCTGCCCTACAAGCAGAAGGTCTTGGGTTGGTTTGTATCTGAGGTCCCATGTTATAAAAAAAAAAAAAGCCAGTCAGAAATGGCGGTGGCCTGCACTTCTGGTCCTGGGATGCAGAACTTAGGAAATCCCAGAATGAAGCAAAGAGGAGGTAGAAACAATCCAGGATGATTCCCAAAGTTATTCTTGGCCCCTCCACAGTTCACACAGTGCTCTCTCTCTCTCTCTCTCTCTCTCTCACACACACACACACGCAATAAATAAAGTTGACAAAGAAGGAGAAGTGATTGAGTATGATTTTTGACATAGCCTCAGCCCTCAGGTGCACACACACACACATACCTGCACATACATTTACATGCACACACACACGTGTACCCAAAACAAAGAATAAATTACTGCATTCAGACTTGTGTATTTCTTGGGTCCTTGGCCAGTAGCATGTGACTGAGACGTGTGTCACCAGCAAAAGCTAGTGTGTCAGTGTGCTTGACAGTGGGGAGGTGACGCTGGGCGAACCACTTGGGCTTCACGGACTCCCCAGCTCCTCAGGGAGGGAAGCAGGAGGGGCCAGGAGAAGGGCTGCAGCTGTGATGGTGGGGAGATGGGGGAGGAAGGGAAGCTGGGCACGGCAGCGGCGTAGCTTTTAGCCCCGACCATTAGCATGGATCCTGGACCAGTGAGCTTCAGACTGGCAGACAACTCTGCTTTCAGTCTCCACGTCTGTGCTGTTGGGTGTGCTGTGCGGCTTATACAAGATCATGAAAGACCCCATGCCATTCCCCCCAGACTCGAGTAAACCCGTGCTTCTCCAAGGAATCTGTCCTCACTCGGATCCATCCCACCTACTCTCAGGATACATGCTGCTCACCCAGCAGGCTCTTCTGCCTCCTGGACCCGGCGCCCCACACTGCTGCACTGAGTCCCCGGACAAGCTCTTTCTGAGTGCCTCTCACACAGAGCCCCCCTGGAGCCCTAAGACCTCCTCACATCCCTGAGCTACGTCCTGTCTCCCAGCTCCAGGCGCACCTTGAGTGCAAAGCCCTGTCAGCAAAGGCTCCTGGGTGCTCCTCTTCCTTCCCAGCGAGGGTGCCCAGGAAGAGACTTCCCTGGGGAGCAGAGGGCAGAGGCAGAGGCCTGGGGACGACTGGTGGACTCCAAACTGTCCACTGTCCTCTTGCTTGTCCCCTCAAAGCTGCTCATCTGCTTCCTCTTGTACTTTGAGGTGGCAACTAACCCCTGCCTGGTTAAACTGGGAGATATCTGGCATCGTGGGAGAGGATCATGCCCCCCCAACAATGCTGTGACAGGTCTAGATCCTGTCATACAGAACCAACAAAGGGCTTGATTGGCATATTGGCCTCTCTGAACCGAAGACGCTCGGAAAGCAATCGAGTTGGGAAGAACCTGCTGCTCCTTTCTCCCCAAAGGCGGGTGACACGCGTGGAAGGTGGCCTCTCTCAACAGGAGGAAAAGTACCGTCCTTATTCCCTGTTTATTCCACGCGTCTCAGCTGCTCGCTCACAAATGCTGTATGTTCAACCCACCGAGCGAGCGCCTGTCGTCATCTCTTCTGAGGACACGGACCCACGTAAACGCCCTCTGCTTCTGCTGTCATTCCTCTGGGAATCTGTCTCAGGGCAGCTTACACTGCAGGCCCAGTTTAGAGACCTTAAGAAGGTAAAAGAACCTAAACCTTATAGTCTTCCTTTGTCATAGTTCCTTTTGATATGTATACCTCATGCTTAACTGACTTTGTGGGTTCCGTGTGCTGTTTGGATGCAATGCTGCTACATCTTTGCCAAGTTTGTGGAAACCTCAGCTTTGTCTGAAGGAAGGCCTCGTTCTTATGATCTTTGCTGGTGTGTGTGTGTGTGTGTGTGTGTGTGTGTGTGTGTGCATGCAGAGCAGGGGCCGGTACCACGAGACACAAAAGAACATTATTTTTTGATTATTAATTTTATTACCTTTACCTCCTCCGTATTTGTGGTATTTAGACTTGGTTGGGATTAACTAGCAGATTAGCTGTCAGACTACCAGAAGAGACCATCTGGATTAAAATATTTGTAACACAAGGTTCAACCCTAAATCTGGATGGAACCTTCCAGAAGCAGATCAGATAAAAGGAGGCAAAGTCAGAAGAGGTCAGGATTCTTGTACCCTGTGCTGGCAAACTCGTCTTCCCTCCTGCCGCCCTCAGAACCCACATTCTTCCATGTTCCCAAGTGACTCAAGTCCAGAGAGAGACTCTCGGGAATCCTCCAGCCTTCAGCCACAGCCCAGGACAGCTGAGACTCTTCTAACTGAGCGGCTGCTGGAGCCATTGTTGGGCTACCTAGAGCTCCCCTCATAGGCCAGTCCAGTAATGTATTCCCTTCTAATGTATTCATTCTGCCGGTTCTGCGGCTCTAGAGCATGCTGCTAATACAGTATTATTTTTGAAAGTTCATCATTGTCCAGAGGAGAGGACGGGTACTCCCAGGCAGCCACGCCTGACAGTTTGACCAGCTGCAGGGCTGGTCTCCTTCCTCAACTGTGCCAGCCTGGCCATGGCAATCAGAAAGGTGACCACGCCCACTGCATGTTGAAAGTTTACACTCAAAAACGAACATGTGATACACCAGACAAGACACAGGAAGAGAACCTGGCAAGCATCATTGAGCTCACACTGGCAGGTGGCTGGTTCTTGTCAAATGAGCCCAGCTGCCTTTGCCATGGTCAAGTGTAATAATTTCAAGGTAATTTCTTTGGGGCGTGAGCGAGCTGTTTTGCCGAACATTTAGCTGGTGGTCATTTCCCTGGCAGTTAAGAGGCGATAAGAGATGCTGTAATGGAGCCTCATTAAAATTAAAGACTGTGACTCCACGTGCCCCAGGACAACCTTAAGGGGACACTAATTTGTTCAACATTTACCATTAAGCCATTGAAAGCATACTGAATCCGGCTAGGCCTCCTGTCCTACATGACGATTTTAAAGCGCTAATGTTCTTTCAGGTAGTATTTTGCAATTTCAGCTCATTTCCATGTTCAAGCTATGGTTTGCGTCGGCACGGATGGAAGGGACTTCTTTAGCACGCTGATATATGTGGGGATGGAACAGAGAGACTAGAAGAATCGAGAGAAATAAAATGGAGGGATCAGGCTCCCTCCACGAGATGCTAGGACATGGTCCTATTTCTGCTGGGGTATGTGGGGGTGGGGGTGGGAGTGTAGCACTGTATTTCTGGGCATTTAGGTGAAGATTTAACTGTGCCAGCCTGGCACAGCCTTTCCAATTTTATTTATTTATTGTGTGTGTGTGTGTGTGTGTGTGTGTGTGTGTGTGTGTGTGTGTAGCAGAGGGCACAGTGTGTCCCTGTGGAGGACCAAGGGTGACTTTGGGAATCATCCTGGATTGCTTCTTCCTCCTTCTCGCTCCCTTTGGGTTTTTTCAGGCTCCATCCACCAGGGAGGGAAGTTCAGGCTGCCACCATTTCCAGCTGGTATTTTACATGGGACCAGGGATCTGAACTCAGGACCTTCTGCTTTCGAGATAGAGTCTCTTAACCCCTGAGCCATCGCTCCAGCCTGGCCCTTCCAATTTTTAAACACTGCTTGGAATAGTCTCAGAGATAATGTATCTTTGTCATGATGATCCTGTCACAATGACTGTTTTTGGTCCAAGTTAAACCTGAAAGCTGAATATGCGTAGATGCCGCACACTTATCTGACCAATCTGGTAGACTAGGTCTCAGCTTGGAAAAGATGGATTCAAAGAAACATCTTTTGGAAAAAGGATATGGCATTATTTGAAATAAATAAGAAAAATAAGGAAAAATGGGAATTGTCAGGCCTTGGTGTTTCTGCCCAATTCAGGCCTAAAGCCTGCTCCCTGGGGAAGGTCACAGTAACCCCTTGGGCGAAAGCTAGGAATTCCTCCCTAGGTAATTTAAGTTTTGACTCTGGCAGGAGGAATTCTCCTGGGAATTGGGTGTGCCTCCTACCTGCTCTTAGGTTTTTTGGGACTAGCTTCCTGCTCTCTGATCTAGAGAAAGAGCCTGCTTTTAACTTGAAGTCAAATTCTAAATAGAGATTTCATGTCTAGTCACTCACAATAAGTAGACTTGTTAGCCAGAATGTATACACTGATTTTAAAGAAATTAGAGAACAACTTCAAGAATCTTAAAACATAGGTGGGTACGATTCCCACCTATGAACCAACTCAGAAATCCTAGAAGTATGAGACTATGCCATCTGTTCACTAGAACTTTACAAGGATGTTTGATTCCTCTTGGATTGCAATTTATGCTATCATAGGAGGAATTGTTCTTTAATAATTATATTGCTTAAGTGTTTCCTTCAGCACATCTCTCAGCAGCGCTCCATCAAGACCATGCTGCAGGCGCTTATGGCCCTAGAACATCCAAGCCATGGCCCCCTAGAGATTCGTGAGGTCTTGGTCTAATCTACTACCCACATATCCTGTCATGCCTTCCAGAGGTGAGGTCCTTCCAGGGCTGGTGACCAATAATGGGTAAGGTTCCACACTAGGGTGGCATTTGACCTAAGAAAGGCATAGTCCATTATGCTGGGCCCCCTCTGAGGCGGGGTCAACAAGGTCACAGCAAAGAACTCTGGCTCCCGCTGGCCATCAAAAAGGATGGATATGTAGGAGGAATGGACCAGGCAGGCCTGTATTGTCTGTATGGGCCGCATGCAACTTCCCAAGCTAGAACCTGCTGCCATGCCTGGTGCTGATGTCACCCCGCCTGACTGAGAGGACCAACCCGGACAGGACAACAGCAAAAGCTCACGCTGGGACTTATGGGATTTTGGGTACACGTATAGTTAATTGTAAAATATGTTTCTTATTGGAATCAAAAGAAGCTCAATCCTCCTCTGTGTATTTTAAAAACGCAGTCTCTGTTAAAACAATAACTATGTGGGCTCGGCCCCATGGCTATCTGGTGGAGCATTATAGATTAGGTAGATTTGGAAATACAGGGAGAATGTTTCTGTTAAGTGCCTTTACCCTCAAGCAGTGGTTTAGGTTCTTGAAAAAATGTCCACCCTGAAGGTGATTTCTGTTGACTAGAGAATACGTGTCTGTTTGTAGGTGCAACATTCTTTACCACAAAATTTTCTGTATAAAAGCTGTCACAAAGTTTCAGTAAAATGGGTCCAGATTCACTCGGCCTAGAGAGTTGTGTTTCTGTTCTTCGCCTGGTCCCGGGAGCCCTGGTCTCGAGGCCGCGGCTCTGGCCTGCGGCATGTAGGGAACGAAGAAGCTGGAAACCATCACCAGTTCAGCTCCTGTGTCCTGTGTGCACCTGTCCACCCCTTCCAGACCGGAAACTCCAGAGACTTCCAGGAAGGAATCAACGTGCACTGTGGAAACTCTCCATCGGCCTTCCGCTGGCCGCCAGCGCATGCGAGTCACCCACAGACCTGGGGCTGCTTGCAGGGTGAAGTGGGAGCAAACAGGGCTTGACTCAGGGCATTGACTGGGCATCCAGACAGAGGCTTAAGAGTCTCACTTTCCAATGTTTTTTTAAAAATTTATTTATTTGTATATGTGTGTGCATGTGTGTATGTATATGTGTGTGCATGTGTGTATGTATATGTGTATGTATATATGTGTGTGTGTATGTGTGTATGTATGTGTGATTGTGTGTGTGTCTGTGTATGCATGTGTGTATGTATATGTGTGTGTATGTATATATGTGTACGTGTGTATGTGTGTGTATGTATATATGTGTGTATGTGTGTGCATGTGTGTGTTTGTGTATGTGTGTATGTGTGTATGTATATGTGTGTATATGTGTGTATGTATGTGCGTGTATGTGTGTGCATGTATGTGTGTGTGTATGTGTGTATGTGTATGTGTGTATATGTGTATGTATATGTGTGTGTATGTGTGTGTATGTGTGTGTATGTATGTGTGTGTATGTATGTGTGCATATGTGTGTGTATGTATATGTGTGTGTATGTGTGTGTGTATGTGTGTGTATGTATATGTGTGTGTATGTGTGTGTGTGTATGTGTGTGTATGTATGTGTGTGTATGTGTGTGTATGTATATGTGTGTGTATGTGCATGTATATGTGTGTATGTATATGTGTATATGTATGTGTGTGTATGTGTGTGTGTGTATGTGTGTGTCTGTGTGTATCAGAAGGCTCTGCATGTCCCCGTGGATTGACCCCCATAACTTTCTGCTGCTTCCTGACTCCAGAACCTCATTGACAGAGAAGGCACAGAATCGGGAGTAGAAAACAATAAAATGAGGTCGTGGGTCTGTCACCAGAATAGGGGAGCCCTCAGAGGTACCAACTGACCCGTGTAGTGATTTTTTTTTGTCTGTTCTTTCCCTGTAGCATTATATGGCCTGTAAATGCTTATCTAACTTCCATTAGAACTTCCGCCCTTGGAGAGAGGCACAGGCTGGGACCCCGTGCCCACTTCTTAGCAGCTCTTACTGTGTGGCCGCCCTGCCAGGCTCAAGCGTGACCCAGGACGCAGATCTGGAGACTTGGGTCTTCAGAGGCGCCGTTGCCTTCTACCTAGGTTGGTTTTGACCTAAGCTGCTCATAAGTCTCGCTGACTTAGAGAGATTAAAGGAGGAGGAAGAAGCCAGGAAGCGCTTTTGCTTGCAGCAGAACAGGGGAGTCAGCCGAGCTGTGGCCGCTGGGGCGGTGATGTCGGTCAGTGTCTGACAGGTAGCAGGGCGCCCGTCTTCATGACAGTGGACCAACTGCAGGCAGACTGTCCAGGAGAGAGCACGTGGTCCTGAAAGGACAGCTCTGTCCTGGGGGAGGGGGGAGGGGGAGCACGGCGCTCTCCTCTGCCCGCTCTCCTGCCAGTCTCCTCCCGGTTCTCTGCGTGCAATATGCTGCCTCAGACACACGCCAACACTGCAGATGCTATGAACGCACTAGTACTGCTCTGGGAATGATTGCTCCAGCCGTTCCGATTATTGCTAGTTCCAGCCTCTGGTCAATCTTATGGAAGACTGGTGGATGGTGTGTGGGAAGAAAAGCCACTGCCCCCCAAAAGACGCCACCCCCCACCCTCAGCTTGGAGACCCAGACTACGTGGCAAGTATCGCCTGTGCCATGTACACCTGAAGATTTCAGCCGGCCCAAAAGAGTCACACTTGGCTGACCTGAGGGCCGTGTCACCCCGGGTTCTTGAAGCAGACAGGGGCGTTAAGAGCATCTCAGGCATCACCTTTCTGAGCTATGAATGAGAAGGTGGCATCCCAGAGCCATCAGGGATCTGCTCGAATTCTCAGACAAGCAGTGGTCACGTGAGACCCAACCCGATATTAAACTCATGACGACTACTCTTTACTGGGGGCCATAGGCTGGCAGAATAAAGGGTTTCCAAGTCAAAGCTTTCTTTGCCATATGCATGCTCGATCTCTCAGCGATGTTGGGGATCTTCATGTGAGGCTTGATAAGCAATTTTAAAATGAGGGGGCGTTACTAGTCCTCATTCGACTGTCACTCTGCCGTCATTATGATGGTAATACAATCAGTAAAATAGATCTGTCTCTTAAGGTCTTGTGCAATTGGAATGCTGCCATATCGACGCGATTAAAAGAATTAGTGGATCCATTAGGCGATTTATGCTACGGATCAAAAATGCCTCAAAATAGAAAAAAGAAAAAAGAAGTTAGCCTTCACGCATGGCTTCCCTCTTTTCACCAGTCTAGTGTGCCACCTACTGGAGAAATACCAAATGTTATTTAAATATCAGACAATTTCTTAAAAAACTAGAAACTGATTAAGTATCAATAAGTCAGAATGGTATTAAAAATAAACATCAATGAATGAGTGAAGAAGCTCTCATTTTATACGTCATATAGTGATATTTCCTACCAATATTAACCTCAAAGATATTTGGAGCACAAATGGCCCAAACACTACATTATTTCTAAGAATTTAGCCAGAAAAAGTATAACCTTTTCAGAGTTGTGTCTTTGATTTGTAAATGTCGACTCAGAAGGTATTGACAAAGCATTAAGCAACAGCATCTGAAATCATACCTGGTCTATTGCAAATTTCCCTTTTAAGAGTTCTCTGTGTAATATGTGTTCATATTTAAAATCAGTTTAATAACCACCGAGTGAAATTGTTGCACGTAGCAATACTTCAGATAACAATTTACATAGTAACCATCAACAAATTAGTTTTCCTGAAAAGCTCAAGAGAAAACACATCTTGATAACTTATAAACTGCTTTTCTAAGAATAAAGAAAAACTAACCAATATGTTGGGGAAGAGAGAAGAGAATGAGGAAGAGCCATAGAAGAATCAAATCAGGAGTCCTGGAGAGATGGCTCAGGGGTTAAGCTTCTACCTGGAAAGTAGGAGAATCTAAGTTTGGATCTCACTGTAAAAAAAGTCATGTGGAAATGAAGGCAGCCTGCACTTCCGGCCCTGGAAGGCAGAGCCTGGGACACCCCAGAGTAAAGCAAAAAAAAAAAGAGATAAATGTAATCCAGGGTAATTCCTGAAGTCATCCTTGGCCCTCCACAGGACACACAGCGTGCGCGCAGACACACACACACACACACACACACACACACACACACGCACACATGCACACACACACACACACACACAAGAACTAAAAATACAATAAAATCAGGGGTAACATATTTTGAAAACCAACACCAACCAATGGAACATCGTTCAAATAGCTGGAGGTTGTGGCTCCACCTTCGGTGAATGTCGGGAAAGGAATGGGGACATTTGAATGGCCAAGAGCATAAGATCGAAACAGACTCTGTGGGCACAAGGGAGGCCTTTCTTGAGTCAGTGTTTCCTTGCTTCCGCCATTTGTGTCCAAAACACTTCTCAGGGGTGACTGTCCCTGGTGAATACCTGCTTCCTTGTGTGTGTGTGTGTGTGTGTGTGTGTGCGTGTGCGCGTGCGTGCGTGTGTGTGTGTGCGCGTGCGTGCGTGTGTGTGTGCGTGCGTGTGTGTGTGTGTGTGTGTGTGCGCACCTGTGGAGGCCCAAGGGTGACTTCGAGAATCATCCCAGATTGCTCTACCTCCTCCTTACTTTGCTCTAGGATCTACCCGGGCTTTGCCTTCCAGGGCCCGACGTATGAGCCATTAACTTTTCCCACTGATATTTTCATGTGGGATTTGGGGATCCAAACTCAAGCCCTTTTACTTGTGAGGCAAAGGGCTTTAACTTCTGAGTCGTTACACCAGTTACATGTTTATTATTCTTGAAGAAATGAAACTACACTTCCATTCTCTATCATTCCCATAGCTGGGAGCTAATGAGTTCCCTATGTAAGTGGTCCTCATCGACCCGTGAGTCTTGGCCACGTGGTGGTTTATAAAAACTGGAGAAAGTTTGAGTGCAATATGTCTTATGATGAAATAGCGTTTGTTCCTCATTGACAGGTCTCCCTGGTTGATTGGTTTGTGCAAATTGTGATTGTGAAATGACTCTCCTGTGTGGGGTGTTTAAGTAAAGCAACTCCAGGTTTTTTTTTTTTTTAACAGTATTGACCGCTTTAATGTACTGACTTCAGCATTTAAATGAGTGCGAGTTTATTTCTTTAACGGTCTTTCAATAAGACTTAAGTTGACCGGGTTCCTTTTGCAGCCTTGGCTCTCTAACGGCAGAGCAGGAATAATAATGAAAATGAGCTCATTTGATGTGGTTGACAAAGTTTTTCTATTGATTTTAGCCGTAATACAGTTACAGTTCCTGCTATTAAAGAGAAGCCTCAGTAAACGCATCCTCTCTTGCATGGTGTCACGGTTTGAAAAGTGAGTGTCCCCCACGGGCTCATGCGTTTGAATCTTCAGTTGGTTGGATGAGGTCAGGGCACCTTTAAGAGGTGGAGTCCTGCTGGAGGAAGGCAGTCATAGGGGGTCGTGAATATGGAAGCGAGAACTCAACATTGGGTGTCTTCCTCGATCACTCCCCCTTATTTTCTTAGATAGGTCTCTCTCTCTCTGAACCCAGGACTTGCTGTTTTGGCTAGACTTGAACTTAGAACCCACCCGTTGGCTAGACCCATGGTCGCCAACAAGGCCCTAAGATCTTCCTGGGTCTGCGCTTTCCTTCTCCAGACCTGGTGTTGCTGTGGCCACCAGGGATCTGAACTCAGGTCCTCCTGCTTGTGCAGCAAACACTTCACCCACCCAGCTAAGGTCCCCAGCTTCTCTTCTGAGTGGCAGCTGCATGCACAGAACGTGTGCGCACACACGTGTGTGTACATGTGTGTTAAAGCTATAACAAAGTCGGCTGAGAATCACTCATTCTTAGCCTGGAAATATGTGAGAGCTGGACTTGGAAATCCTCTGTGTGTTCACAACAGCTCTGCACAAGGTGCAGTCTAGGTCCCCAAGCCCCACCATGCGCCTCACCCCCACCTCAGCTCTCCTTCAGCCAATCTTCAAGACGGTCTACTTCTTGACCTTTGGCATTTTGGTCAAAAAAGTGCCAAGGCTCTTCCAGGATTAGAAAAACAGTGGTCCTTGTTGTGATAGTTAATCTTGGGTAGCAACTTGACCACACCTAGCATTGCTAAGATCAGCTGAGACCACCTGAAGAGATTATCTGGATCAACACATTTACAGTACACAGACCAGCCCTAGATCTGATTGGAGCCTCCATAGATGTCATTGGAACCTCCCAGTAGTGGGCCAGATAAAAGGAGTCACAGAACAGAAGACTGGGAAGCAGAGAGACTCTAGGAATCCTCCAGCTACATGGATGGGAATGACTTAGCTGCCAGCTTCCCCCACCAGCCATGCCACCTCCGCCGTGAAAGACTGTGTCTCCCCTCTGGAACCCTAAGTGAATAAATCTCCCTTCCTCCCTTAAGTTGATTGACTTGAGTGCTCTCTCACAGCAACAGTTAGGAATAACTATTACACTTGTCTTAGCTGCTTTTCTCCTCACTATGACAAGAAACAGCTTGGGGGGGGCAGCTTCAGGTTACACCTGTCTGATATGCTAAATGCACACCATTTCAATAAATCTGCAGTGCTCCGTGGGCACACACTCTCATCGACCCCATTTTGCAGCTGAGGAGAACAAGGCACCGAGATCTGCTGAGACTGTCTAGGATGTGGCAGAGACCCAGGACAGTCCCGGGAATGCATGCGGAGCGCGGCATGTAGCATCGTCTCTGGCTGAAGTGTTCACTCTCTTTTAGATCTATGTTCTGATTTGCATGACCCCGCCTCCTTTGCCCCATCTCTGGGCAGTTGGATGGTCTTCAGAAACGGCTTGGATACTGGAGGCTGCAGAAACCTGTGTCTATTTCATAGTTACCCGACTGTGTGTCTGTGTGGCTCTGTCGAGCACTCTAAGCCCAAGGCTGTGTGCAGAGGACTAAGGGTGGAGGGGGGAAGTAATCTGACTGTTTTAACGAGTAACTTCTGCTGGGGTCCTGGGGGGCCACATAGGGAAGGACGACTGGACAGAGTAGCAGCCATCTATTTCATTCATTCTCTTAACTCTGCTTCTCTTGCGATGTGCTCTTACCTTTCTTTTTAACTGTGACCCTAGACCCTCCCTCCTCCCTCTGTGTGGAGTATGCATGTGTGCACATGTGTGTGCAGGTGTGTGTGGAGGCCAGAGGTAGACGCTGGGTGTCGGTGTCCTCCTCGATTGTTCTCCACCATATTTTTTGAGACAAGGTCTCTTGCTAAACCTGAAATTTACCATTTTCTCTAGACTGTCTGGTCAGCGAGCTTCCGGAATCTGTCTGCCCCAGCACTGGGGTTAGATGGGTGGGTTCTGCCACCCCGGCTTTTGTTTGGGTGCTGGAGAACCAAACTAAGTCTTTCTGCTTATGCAGCAAATACTTTATCCACCGATCCAATGCCCCAGCCGACAGACACCGCTCCAATCTCTTGATCACATTTCCCCCAAGTTTAACATTAGCCAAACAATGATTCTTCTAGTTTGTTCAGTGAGGGTCCGGAAAGAATGTGACTTGGATACACCTGGGAGCTCCACGTGCTTTGGGTTGGGCCACGCTCACACTGTGTGCACAGAAATGATGCCTTACACACAGGTGTGTGACGTGCTAGAGCCATCCATTCGTTCACTCACTCAGCAACACTTCTCCGGGCTTTCCCGTGTGTGGGGGCTCAGGGACCCCACGGTGTGGAAGAGTCCGTGGACTGTGTGTGGCCTTTAAACACAGCGACGAGCTTCCACTTGGGCAAGTGACGCTGCCATCGCATTTTACAGGAGAAGCGCCAACACCCTGGGCTTTACCCGGTGACGGTGGAGAGGATGAGCCTGTGAAGCCCCCCGCTGGGCTAATTCCGGGGACACTTGGCCCTTCCCCAGGTTCGGTGACTGTGGCCCATGGCCAGCAGAGGGCAGTGTGGCGCTAAGAATTTGCTCTAGGATTCTGTAGAATTCTTGAACTCAATAAACAGCACCGATGGTCTCAGCCTCTGCGTATGGGAGGGCAGCCCTCAACCCTCAGAGATCACATTTACTTTTCAGAGAACAGATAAGTTCATGTGCCAGAGAGACCTGCTTCCAGTGCATGAGAAACAACCCACTCTACCGAGTGTACTAAAAAAAAAAAAAAAAAAGAAAAAGGCTTTGGGGGAATTACACAGTCTCTGAGAATGATTTATTTGAGTCATTGTGGATGGACAGAACAATATAATGCTTCTCCGGATGGACTTTCGTTTTCAAGACTGGCAAGCTAGAAATTAGGAAACCTTATCTTCTTCCTTGAGAGATGATTTATGTACTTAATGTGCTTGGGGGAGTAAATGGGCTCCCCAACCCTGGGCTTCTGAGCTTTGGCTGTATCCTGGAGAAGAGAAGTGAGAATTGACATGCCCAACCTTAAAACAAGATCAGAAATTGCACGGCGTCTTCCTTCCTACTGAGCTGCGAGAAAGGTAAAGCGAAGTAAACCCACTTTTTTATTTTTCCTGGAGTGTAGGAATGGAAGGCTGGGCTAGCCCCGGAGTGCATCATTCATCTGCAGATGAAATTGCTTTGGAACAGAAATGAGAAAAGAAGCCGGGAAGTGTTGACATATTCATTACGAGTCTTTTTCTGTTTCTGATCAGATGGGTTTGTTGACTTAGAACTTTTTTTCTTCGGTGGCATCATTTTTATGAATTACAGACGATCGCATGTAGACGATCTGGTAGTAAAAGATGAGGGAGATCACGTGACCCTCTGACCCTCCCCAGAACCTTGAAGGATCAGCGCCAGCGCTTCTGCTAGTCTCCTCTGGTCCTTTCCGCCCTCGCGGTGACTCCGCCCCTTCGTGCACTTCTACGGCAGGAGCTTCTGCTTTGAGATTGGGGGTCTGCTCTGTTGGCGGGGGGAGCCCACGGAGATAGCAGCTGGCCCACATGTGACCGCGCTAAGTCCCAAGACCATGCTTCATGGGTCGGGCTGCAAATCAAGGTAAATTCAGTCTCAAAGGCCGGTTGAGAATGATCCTGGCAGTGGCTTTTTATTTGCGTTTTTGCTCTTTAGAAAGAGAAAGGAGGAGTGTGGGAGAAGACGCAGTCAGTGGGGTGTGTGCGCCCCGCAAGCGCGACCTGAGTTTGGATCCCCAGCAGCCGCGAGAGGTAGGTGTGATGGCGCAGCTCTGTGATCGCAGAGACCGGGGATCCAGCTGAACCGGGGGACTCCAGGCTCTGAGACAGACCCCGTGGCAATCAGGTGCAGAATGACTGAAGAGGAGACCCGCATGGAGCTCTGGTCTCCTCATGTACTTGCTCACACAGACAGACGATGCCTGCACTGCACACGTGTATGTGCACATGAACGTGTATAGCACAGCACACATGCATATACATACACGCAATTGGAAAAGAAGGAAATGAATACTTTGTTGGATTGCAGAAGTTTTGTGTGTCTATTTCATTACACACACACACACACACACACACACACACACACACACACACACAAATACATACACACGTCCACTAATATAGGGGGCCTGATTCTCATTTACCAATAGGGAAACAAAGATTTTGGTAACTAGCTGAAGAATACTGAGCTATGAGGTGGAGAAACTACTAGTAAGGATTCCCTTTGATCTATGTCATGATAACAACTCCTGGATTCCACAGTCACAACCCATGAGTCTTTCTTAAACCTCAGATCATTCTCAGAGGGAAATCTTGTTTCTTTCACAGTTGTCTTCTTACTGTCTCAAGTTGCTAACAATGTCTTTTAGAGAGAGTTCTTTACTTCCACCACATGAGTTCCAGGGCGTCTTTACCCATTGAGCCATTTCGACAGCCAGCAGTCTTTCTTTTTACTGTTTTCTTTCCTTCCTTCCTCCTTCCTTCCTTTCTTTCTCCCTTCCTTCCTTTCTCCCTTCCTTCCTTCCTTCCTTCCTTCCTTCCTTCCTTCCTTCCTTCCTTCCTTCCTTCCTTCCTTCCTTCCTTCCTTCCTTCCTTCCTTCCTCCCTCTCTCCCTCTCTTTCTCTCTCTCTTTCTTTCTTTCCTTCCTTCCTTCCTTCCTTCCTTTCTGTGTATGTGTCCGAGGGCACTGTGAATTTCTGTGAAGGATCAAGGGTTAACTTCTACTTTTTTTTTTCTTCCCTCTGGGATTTCCCAGACTCTACCCACCACCAATGTCGGAAGTGCAGGCCTCCATTTCTTCGTGGTGTTTTTACGTGGGACCTGAGATCTGAACTCAGGACATTCTGCTTTTGATGCAGAATCTTAACCCCTGAGCCATCTCTCCAGCCCCTAACAGTCTTTTTTGCCACATTTTCTTGCTCTTATTTAATCAACAAAAGGGAGATCGCATGCTGACGTCCCTTTGAGAGGACCGTTAGCTGGAATAAGCCTCTAGTTTCGGAAGAGAAGAATTTCAAATGTTGTGGGCATCACTTTCCCTTTCAGGATATGAATTTCTTGAGGGTGAAGAGTGTGTGTGTTTCCCTTTATGTTAGTCCCTCATCTCACCAGCTCATCATTGTCTACGAAGGCTTCTTCCGGTCTCAGTGCATCCTTGTTCTCCTTGAACTAATTTTGGTGCAAGTGGAAGGATTTTAATTGCCCTTCACTTTGGTAAGTGGCTTTATGGAATGGTATTGGTGGCTAGCTGATTGTACCCAAGTGTGGCTTTTAAAAAACAGGTTGCTATTTAGAAATTTCCTAGTGTGGAGAGGAGTAAGAGAAAAGGTCAGTTGGATGTTACCCTGTGAAATTCTTAGTGATCCTCAGATGGTTTCAAATAGAAGGAAAGGCATTGCTCACGGAATAGTCTTCCGTCATCTTGAGAAACTTCCTCTTAAGTAAGCTCTTCCAGCAGACATCCCCCCCCATGCACCCAAGAAACTTCTTCTGAATACTGTCTATCATACTGTTAAATGTTGTCATCTATCCTTTGAATTTCAATCTAACAACTGGTGGGGAGATACTAGAAGGGAGAGGATCTAGCAGTTTGGGCATGCCATTTCCCCCCTTTTAAAGATATATCCCCAAATAACTCTTCTTTCTGGTAAACACATACAACAAGCTCTAGAAAAAAGCCAAGAACCCACAACCCATTGGAACACTGAAGAACACAGCCCCCAACCTATGAGGTCACAGGATTTTTGCTATATCTTAATTATAAATAGAGCATTCTGGATACACAAACATACAGAAGAAATAAAAAAAAAAACCCACACGGAGACTCATAAACAGATTAAATGAATGGTCTGAGGTTTAACACAGGTAGCCCCTCTCCCCTCTCTCCAGCTGTTTTTTATGGAATCAAACCACCGTAGTGATTTCAGTAACCAATAAAACCATGCCCTATGCTCTCCATAGAGTGAACTATAAGTCAGTCGTCCATTAAGGTGGAGAGCTAAGTAGTAACGCATTTGCTGAGAGCCTGTGAGTGGGCGAAGTGGGAAGGAACCGCTGGAGAATTCACACGGCTCATCATTATTCTTGCAATCTCCCGCCTTCTGACAAGCCTGCTTGTCGCGCACAGCCGAAGCAGGGAGGGTGTCAGCCGGACCAGATAAAAAGTAAATTAGCCAACGGGAAAAAGCTGCATCAAATGCAATTTCAAGAGCAAGGCCCTAGGCGAGTTAGGTCAACTTTCTTTATTTGTTCCGACGCCCTGTAAAAGATGTAACGCTTCCAAACAGGGTTATTTTCTGTAATAAAGGCCCGAACAAGTTCTGATATTAAAATCTTCAGGAGTGTTTACATCCACGTGCTCTTTTGGTGCTGTTCTTCATCAGCAGAGAGTTCAAGGGTAATAAAAGGTACTTGTCTCTTGAATAATTTATCTGGGCGCTGGTGTTTAATTTCTGTCTGGGCACTGAGCTATCATACAAACGAAGGGTGTTAAGATGGGAAGATGGAAGGCGTGTTCAAGTGTATTTCAAGAAGGAGGCCTGAACAGAACCTTTTAATTTCGTGAGCTCCCAGGGGATGTTATTAATTTCTTTTTTTTTTTAAATGACATTTGCTTTCCTCTATCATATTACTTTTTCCCAAGCAGGCTGGAACCTAATTCGGTATGCTATGGATAAATATAATTTTGCACTTTGTCATAGTTAGATACAGGTGTCAACCTCATGGTGGAGGGTCAAGCTCTGGGCACATTTGCAAAGAATCAGTGATTGAGTTAGGTCCTGAGCAAGCCTGCTGGTTAATGGGGAGGGTCCAGGTCATGGTGAATAGGGAGAGTGGTCCTTGGGCAGGTGATTAAGATGGAGGGAACTGGTGAGGAAGGTTATGCGTACCTGGCCAGATGTGCCCATCTGGCAAGTGAGATTGCCTCTTTCAACAGTCTGGTGGATATGGCATGGCCAGTTCCCTTGGGCCTTGGCGTTGGTGTGGGCTCTCCTGTCAAGCTGTATAAGGAACCACAACCCAATGACTGTAAGCCAAAATAAAACCCCTTATTTCCTCAAGCCATTTGGTCGTGAATTTACTCAGCAACAATGCAGACTAACTACAACATAACTATTGTAGTACATTATGCCTCTTGCCATCTTATTAGCACAAATACCACCCACAGTGTATTTTCAGGGGTTCTGTCAATTAGTTTTACAAAACCCGGATCATATAGCATACACTTTACTTTTCTCTGCACTTTGTTAGTCAATAATCTTTGCTACGTCAGCTTTCTAACTTGGTTTCCTGTTGGTCTACTAGAGGAACGTTCTGCCTCAGCAACTAACCAGAGCAACTGACTCGTGTTCATTTAAGACCAGGTCCAGCTTTGTATATGTATCAGAGAATGTCATTCAGCGCTAACGCAGAATGAAATCCCGTCCGCTGCAGCCCAAAGGATAGATGCGGACGACCTCATGTTACAGAAAACAAGCCAGACACCCAGAGCAAAGCACCGTGTGTTCGCCTCAAATGTGGAAGTAAACCAGAAACACTAACGAAGAACAGCCGAGCTGAACGCTCACCAGTGTTACTAGGTTGGGGACAGCCACATGGAGAGTCGATCAAGATCTCGGATTTGCCGACACATGCTGCCAAATCCTCCCAATCTGCTTAGAGACCAAGTTCATCACAAATTAAACCAAGGGACAGGAGCAAAGGTCTGCGGCAGAGCACAGATTAGCAATCCTGAGCGCCACAGAGCCACAAACCAATTCAAACCAAACTAAGCCAGAATACTTCCTTTTGAGAATCTATGATGCTCGTCCCTATCTATTTAATAAGGCTTATTAACTATTAAAGCAAAATCCAGGGCTGGAGAGATGGCTCAGGGGTTAAGACTCTGTCTCGCAAGCAGAAGGTCCAGAGTTTGGATCCCAGATCCCACATGCAAATGCCAGGCAGAAACGGTGGTGACCTGCACTTCCGGCCCTGGCGGGTGGAACCTGGGAAATCCCAGAGTGAAGCAAAAAGGGGTAGAAGCAATCCGAGATGATTCCTGAAGTCATCTTTGGTCCTCCACAGGGACACACACACAGTGCCCTTTGACACACACACACACACACACACACACACACTGAATAAATAAATGAAGCTTAAAACAAAGCCTGTAGCAAGCAGAGTGTTCAGAGTGGGGGAGTCAGGTGGACCTGGGTGGGTGCCGCAGCTTTATGCCTTCTTGGCCCCTCTGTCTCTTTCCTTGTCTGTCCAATGGAAGGAGTGGTTCCTCCTTTACGACATTGTGATTCACATAAAGGGCAGGCTATTCAGAGTCAAGGAAAGGGTTCCAGCCCCCCATTAATGAAGGAGAGTTCACATCAGCTTCAGAAGCCAAGGGACGGGTCACACCGTATCTACAGAAGAGCTGAGGGATGACATACATTTGGCCTGCCACTCCGCGAAATCCAACCAATTCTCTTTCCCTCTTATCCAGCTGTGCAGGAAAGGGTCCCACTCACGATGGTGTGGTCTTCCCCTGCGTTAGGTTAAATCTCCGACAGGCCTGCTCAGAGCTTAACCAAGGAGTCCTCCAGAGGTGTTGTTCAGGGCTCATTTCTCAGTTGTCAAGTTGGCATGGAAAACCGACCGTCAGCTCAGGTGAGCTCGGTTCTCTCGTCTGCTCAGAAGACTGTGAGCGGGGCACTGTTTTCCTGTGTTCTAGATAAGATCTCTCAGGGCTGTTACATCCATGATTTCACCGCAGCTATATATATTCCACAACATCTGCATGGATTTGACCCGTCAACATTTCACCGTGAAGGGGAAAGATCTCAAGAGACCCCTGCACTTCCCTGAGAGACTGCTGAGGGTTATAGCTGGATGCGGGCAGGACGCTTTCCTCAGTGGTACATCCACTGATGTATGATTCATACTCTAGCAAGCGCTCAGGCACATGCTATCAAAGACAACCCAGATGGAACTCAGTGGGCCACTTATGCAAAGGGACTTGAAAATACGAGGGAGATGGGCAGGGAAGAAGAAGGGGTGTCATGGGAAAGGAGGGGGTGAGACTGGGGATGAAGGTGTGAAAATGTCATCAGTTCACTGAACTGATGTATAAAATTCTTAAAGGGTAAAAAAAGTCTCAGACTTTTAGACTACCAGACTGTTAGACTACCAGAATCGGTCGGAATCTACCTCCCAGAACAGAACCACAGAACAGAAGACTGAGGGAAGAAGAGACCCTCCAAGGATGTCTGCAGTAGCCTGACTCTAGCTTCAGCCACCAGCCATGTCGCCTCCGCCATGAAAGACTGTTTCTCTCCTCTGGAACTGTAAGCTGAATAAATCTTCCTTTCTCCCTTAAGTTGTTTGACCTTGGTGCTCTCTCACAGCAACGCCCAAGAGTAACCAGTACACACACACACACACACACACACACACACACACACACACACATGCACACACACACGCGCGTGTGCACACACACATGCACGCACACACACACATGCACACACACATGCACGCACACACACACACACATGCACACACACACGCACACACACACACACACGCACACGCACGCACGATCCTGTCTCTTTTGAGCTCTGGGCAGTCCAGCTGTCACCACTTGTTAGGGGGCAAGTGCTGACAGGTAGAAGTATTGGGGATGTAGGAAACAAAAGGACTTCCACTGTCTAAAACTGTATCTGGACCGAGGAAGGTATGTTTTTAGGAAGGGCTGGAGCTTTTGGAGTTGATTTGTTGCAGCAACTGGCCTTATCCTGACGCTTGTCTCCTTCCGAGCTTCCGCACACACTCATTGTTGCTAATATTTCCAACCCTCCCTCTGCAGCTCTGGGGGTTCATATTCTCTACACGGCTTCACTAGCGGTGGATGCAGTGACGTCAACACAGTTTGGTTGAGGTTCAGATCAAGCTGGGAAGAGAGGATCATCTTCGTCTTGCTTAGAAAACAGGATACAGTGATTTTTGTGACTATCGCCAGAACCCAGGTTCTTGGGGTCACTCCTTCCCGGAGGCCTAGGATCCGTTTTTAAGAAAGGGCTTACATGGCTGGTGGGAGGTCTGTTCACTTCATCCTGGCAGAGCCGGGCGGCTCTCCAGCTACACGAGAGCCAACATGACGCATGCTGCCATCTGTCCCACCGATTTCCAGAGACTATGGATTCTGAGTCTGCGCCAGAGAATTCTTCCCCAACTCGCTGCTGCTTAACTTCGTTGAAACTCAAAAATAACGTGATGGTGATGGATAAAGAGTTGAGCTGAGTTACTTTGTCACCTAGTAGCTCTATCGCTAGAGCAGGCTGTAGATCAGAAAGCTGTTTCCTTGTTCCTTTTCCCTGTTTGGCATCCTCTCCTCTCCCCCACTTTCTCTGAAAACACTGGGGCAGAATGCCTTGTTGAGCTCTGCTTGGCGCTCCCGCGATAGCACATCGATCTCGTCAGCCTGCTAGCCAGCTTGGTGTTGCCTGCTAACTCCTTCCCGGTCCACTGACACAACCACAATGACAAAGGTCATCACGTGTTAAAAGACATCTAAAGAAGACCAATATTTTTAATGTCCGAAGGTAGGTACATGCACACAGGTTATATTGATGTCTGTGCCTTGGCTTATTTGGGGGCTATTTTGGGCTATCTTGCTAGAAGAGCAATTTTGTGGGCATTTACATGTCTTTCTCTTTATCAACCATGAAGAGCATGAACAGGCCTAGTGTGCATAATGCTTTTATTTCTTATTGTTCTCTAACTTTGGGTGAGTTAAATCATAGGTTCTGAGCATTTGACTTCAGCATCTCTCAAATGGCGATAACGATGGCGTGCATTTGTAAGTCTTGTGTGTTTTATAAATGAAGATTAAGTGAAAAGATGTAGATAAAGTGCTCAGTGTAGAATCTAGAAGGTGGTGTAGATCTCGCTGCTCGGCCCACGATCTCGCTTGCAGCTGGTCATCATGGGAGGAGAGTCGCCAGCATCAGGGATGAAGGAGCCACCGACCAGCCGAGAGAGGGGCGCGTTCCAAGCCACCTAGCTCGCCAGTCCGCCAGAGCCAACCAGCCGTTCTCCATCTCGCGCACCTGCTCGGGGAGTTGTCCCACTCACCGCCGGCTGCGTCTTCCCACATCCACTAGACAATCTCCACAGACGTGCCCGCAGGCTCGTGTTAGCTGAATAACTGAATAATTCTTCATAGCTGTGCCTCAAGGTCCAATTCTCCAATGCCAAGACGAAGCCTATAGCCGACTGCCACGGATCTTACTGTTAGGGCTCATTGCCTGTCGTGTTTCATTCTGTGCGCCCTGCAACCCTCAGATCCCTGGTATGGTCTATCATGGAGGGGAGGAAGGAAGGAAGGAAGGAAGGAAGGAAGGAAGGAGAGATGGAGGGAGGGAGTGGAGGGAGGAGGGAGAGGGGGAGGGAGGAGGGAGGGAGGGAAGAGGGAGGTAAGAGAGGGAGGGAGGAGGAGGAAAAAGACATGAGGAGAAAGAAAGGAAGAGGGAAGTAGGATGGATTAACGTAATTTACTTCCGCCTTGAACTGCTGAATGAAGTAAAGACGGTCATTTGAAGTCCTTCCTATTAACTCTGGATTCCCTTCAATTGAAGTACCGATGCCCTTCACCTTACTTTGCCTCCCGTCATGAAGTGACGTCATATCCTCACTTCCTTCTTAACTCTCTTACTTTCTGTCCTCCTCTCCCCCTTATGCTTACCCTCTCACCTCATTTTTTCTATCCTTCCTTCACTTACGGTACTGTCCTTCTTTCTTCTTTCTTTCCTTCCTTTCCCCGCCTCGTCCGTCTCATCCCTCTCCGTATGCTTACGTTCCTTCGTTTCCTTCCTCCGTTTCCTTCCTCCTTTCCTTCCATCCTTCCATTCTTCTCTTTCTCCTTCCTTCCGTCTCGTTGTTCTGCCCTTCTTCGCTTCCTTCTTCCTTCCTTCCTCCCCGTCTTCCTTTACTCCCCCTTCCTCCCTTCCTTTTCCTTCTACACTCCCTTCTTTCTTCCCCCTCTCCCTCTTTCTTCTCTTTCGCCCCTCCTTTCTTCATCTTTCCTTCTTCCATCTTTTTCCTCTTCCTGTTCTTTTCACTTCCTTCTTCCTGCCTTCTCTTCCTTCCTTTCTTTCCTTCCTTCCGTCTGATATCGCTTCCTTCTTCTCTCCTTTCTCTCCTCCCCTCTTTCCTCAATTTGCTCCCCTTTTCCTTGTTTTTTTGCTTCTTTGCTTTGGGGCTTGCGCTGATCTCCCTGGCTTCCCACCATCTTCCAGACTCCGTCAAGAGTTTACCTGCTCCAGGTGTGTTGGCACGTTGCCTGGCATTAAGCCTTGAGCTAATATTTCTGGTGTGCAGCGGTGGCTTTTCATCCACGATGCCTCGTGAGGGCTTGTCGCGGGTTCGTGCTGGTGTCTGAGCGGCCAGCTCTCCTCCTTCACGGTCTTCGTGGACACTGGGCACTTTACTTTTAGCAGCAAATGTTTCATCCAAGGTCAGTTTCCCTCAAGTGCTCAGCAGCGTTTCGGATGATGTGGGCGCAGGGAATGCGAATTAATTGGATGTTAGCTTTCGCCCAGCCCAGCCAGGAAAGTAAACCTGCCCCGCAAAGTGTCGCCCACAGCAACGGGGAGCACGGAATGATGTGACGCTTGAGCATATGTCAGCACATCGGACTGTCATTCCACGGCACTTCTAAACTTCTGAGTAACCTTGAAGTGTAGATTATTTAAGCATCTTTCCTGTTATCATAACTGGGGGCTGAGAGGTTGAGGATGTCTGCATAGTTCATGCTTTCTTTATTTTTAACATGAACGTGCGCCAACCAAAAATGAGGAATCGGAAAACTCTGGGGAAAATGGGGTCCCCTTTATCCAGGGAGTGTCACTCTGAACATCTCATTGCGTGTCTTCCTACGTGTTGCTAAGACCGTAGGACACCTCAAGATGAAGCTGGAATTCTGGTGAGGAAAACATTCAGGGGTATTTTGTAGTTCTAAAGCAGCCTGGAGCTACTTCTGTGCTCCGCGTGGACGCTCTGCCCCAGGGAACGCGCCATCCTGGGGCAACGAGTCTTGGAACTCTTGTTCTGTGAGGAAGAATCCAGCTTTTCTTCCTTGTGTGTGTACAAGTGGACACTTGAGTCGTGTGTGCTTGTGGAGGCTCAAGAGCGACATTGGGGATCACCCCGGATTGTTCTACCTCCTATTGCTTTGCTTTGGGGTTTCCCCAGGCTCTGCCTCCCAGCACCCCCCCCCATTTCTGCCCACATTTTATGTGGGATCTGGGATCTGAACTCAGGTCCTTTTGTCGCGAGGCAGAGGCTTTAATCCCTGAGCCACCTCTCCTGCCCCCTACGACCTTCTGTATTTCCTTCTGTCTTTCTTCCTTAGGGGAGAACAGGACTTTGGGGCAGACATGGGCTGGGGAGACCAGAACTTCCTAGACTGGAAGTCATTTTCTAATCCCTCAGGACAGCTGTGCTGCATCATGTGACAGACCACAGGGAGACGCTGGTCTTTGCAGCTCCTCGGGACACAATTCCTAGGCAGACCTTTTCCTTGTTCTGGGAGCATGGAGCTGCCTGGGGTGCCACGCTCATCAAGCCTCTCTCCTGGAGCTGTCTCCTGTTCTCCTGGGAGACTCCCCAGCTCCTGTCCTTAGGGTGGGACTTGATTATGAATGAACAAGGTGAGCACGTGACCCAAGACAGACCCATCTGGGATCCTCGGGGAAAGCCAATGAGAATCAAGAAAGTCTTTCTTCTCGTGGAAGAAATAGGAAGGATATGAAAACGGGGCTCTAGCTAGTAACTGTCATTCATGATGTGAGTAAGACGGGGTGACGGGGTGGTTCGTCAGATTCCACAGAGAGGTGGGGATATAGAGAGATGAGGAGGGATGGGGATGAAGAGGGGAAAAGAGAGAGGAAGAGAGAGAGACTTGTCTATTGATTTATAGTTTTAATTTCCTCAAGGTTTGGTTTTCTCTTTCTTAAATTCTACAACTGTATGATCTATTTGAGGAATTTTTCCTCAATGAATGGTTTTCTTTCTTTTTCTTTTTCTTTTTCTGTTTCTCTTCTCTTCTCTTTCTTTCTTTCTTTCTTTCTTCTTTTTCTTTCTCTCTTTCTCCCACCCTCCCTTCCTCTCTCCCTTCTTTCCTTCCTTTCTCTCTCTCTTTCTCTTTCTTTCTTTCTTTCTTTCTTTCTTTCTTCTTTCTTTTTTTTCCTTCCTTTCTGCTTTCTTTTCCGTTTTCTTTCTTTTCTTTCTTCTTTCTTTCTTTCTTCTTTTCTTTCTTTCTCTCTTTCTTTTCTTTCTTTCTTCTTCTTTGTGTCTTTCTTTCTTTTTTCTTTCTTTCTTTCTCTACTTTCTCTCTTCTTTTCTTCTCTTTTCTTTCTTCGCACCCTCTCCTCTCTCTTGCCACTCCTCCCTCCTCACTCTCCCTTCTTTTTTCCTTCCTTTCCTATCCTTTTCCTTCCTTCCTTCCTTCCTTCCTTCCTTCCTTCCTTCCTTCCTTCCTTCCTTCCTTCCTTCCTTCCTTCCTTCCTTCCTTCCTTTCTTTCTCCTTTTCTTTTTCTTATTTTTTCAGCAATGGGACCAGCCTTCCCACCATGGGACCAGCCTTCCCACCTCCCAGACACCTAGATTCCATATGCAAGGCCTCAGAAGCATCAAGTTTCTACACCAAACTCTTTAGAGCAAACTCTGGACCGCTGCGGCAGATGTGACAGAATTAGATTAACTGTAAAAATCTAGGGCCGTGTGCATGTGTGGAGTGGGGTGGGGCGTCCTTTTCTACACTCTCTTTAACGCTAGTTGTTCGGGTCTGTTCAACTTTGAATATGATTTTCCAAGACAGAAATGGCGAGATAAGTCACTTTCTTTAAAAGGAAAGATTGGGTGCTTTCAAATAAGAGAAAGTCTAATGAAATACCGATGAACACACTGTCCATAAAATGGCCTGAGACCATTTTTCTCTGGGATGTGTTAGCTTTTCTGAATAAAGTTTGGGACCTGGTCCGAGATGGCCTTGATCCATCCACTGGACAGTCTGCAAAGTCTAAGGTGTGACATGCACTGTGCTGGGCTCAGGGACCGCACTTTTGATAGGTGGTCTATCAGTCCTTGGGAGGATTCCTTTTGAAATGCCCCGAATTCCTCATGTGACATTCATTCCTGCTCAGAAGAGACAGGGCCGCTGCCCTTTCTTGGCAGCCCAGATCTTCTCTACAGCTGGTAGAATCTGAACAAGGTCTGAGAGGCAGCTCAGCCCCCAAACATCACACCACTGGGCTTCCTTGGGAAGCCGCATCCCCCGCTGGTCTGAGTCCTGACAGGTATCTATTTGGAGGTCCTTCTAGAGAATGCAGTGACAGCTTCCTGCCTTGATCTTTTGCCTGGGATCCGGGGAGAACCCCTCAGGCCATGTTTTATTCATGGCGTCTTCTGAGCTGGCTTTTTCACTGCACGTCTGCACATATCAGTGTTGGGGGTTGGGGGACAGCCCAGGAACCCGAAAGAAAACTGGAGCGCCATAATCAGACTAACCCACAGTCTACTGATGACCTAGGCAGAGGCTGAGATGGCGCTGCGGGGTGGGGGTCGGAGCGCTGAGGATTTTGAACGGACCGAGGACAAAAGAAACATACAAGGTAATTCACATGGTGTTGGAGTTAGTGGAAAAAAAAGTAGGTCAGATAAACCAAAGTAACCTTTGGAAGGAAGCAGGGGGGAGGTTCAGATCTTAGACTACAGCTAGAAAAACTGTGGAATGGACACTAAGCCTCACCCCTTCTCGGGAACCGGGCAGGACGAGACAAAGGAAACCCCAGCATATGCAAAGGTCTCCTTGTCCTCAATTTGGCCTTTTCCTGCAAGAATTGCATTGAACTGTGGATTCTGCATCCTTGGAATCAACCAGCCGTAGATCTAGGATACTTAAAAATCAAGTTGAGTCTGCTCTGATTAAACACGTGTTTTCCTTTGTTTCCTTAAATACAGCAGGATAGCTGTTTACATATTATTGACATTGCGTGAGGTATGATTTAAAAAGCTACAGAATACTCTATGTGTGCAAGAGGTGTGCATGGTACTATGCAAATACCATGGCATTTTTCTTTAAAAGACTGAGCATCCTTCGATTTTTGGTATACTTGAGGGGTCCTGGGACCAATCCCTCAAGCATACAAGGTGTGATCATATAAATCTTTTTATTTCACAGTTAAATAAGTGTAGTAGAAAGTAGAATAATTGCCTATTGCACCCTTTCCAATTCCTCAAAAGAAAATCAATGTCTAGACTAGGCCCAATGACTCCGGCCCATAATTCCAACTATGTGGGAGGCTAAGGCAGGAGGATTACAAGTTCAAAGCTGGTGTGGTCTATAGAGGCAGGGCCAGCCTAGGTGACTTAGCAAGACCCTGTCTCAAAATAAGAAGTAAAAAGATAGCTGGAGATGTAGCTCAGCTTGAATTAGCATATGCAAGGCTTAGGTTCAATGTGCCCCACCCCCCAGTTCTGCAAAAAAAAAAGCAAAAGTTCCCAAGTGAATAGATACCATAAGGCTGAGAGACTATGACGTCATGTGGTCACTGCACAGGTGATTAACATGTGTCTGTCTTTGTCTGTACCTTGAGAATGACGGTCTTCTCATAGCGGGTGATGTTGACGCTGTGGGGCTGCCCGTTGACCATGTTCCTGTGGTCCACGTCGATGTTGAATGGCTCTTTGGTGCCCCCCAGGTTGTACCGGATCTGTAAGCTTCCTAGGAAAAAACAGGCAAGAAGCACAGTGATTTCCTTGCTCTGCTTTCACGTCCACGTGGACTTTACGCGGAGTCTGTGCTTTCCTGCCACGCCCACTGGAGCTATGCCGATCGATCTTCAGTTTGGATCCGTGAGGGTTAAGAGCGCCAGGCTCGCCCACATTCATCACCGGCAAACAATGACCCCAGCAGGTGTTGTCACCAAGCTGAAGCAGTAAGTGGTATAAATGTTCCAAGTCGGGATGGTACCTGGGAACTAAGGACGAGGTCACAGATCGTAAAGTGGAGAAACCACCACCCATCACAGCGTGAAACAAAATATCAAATGCAAGACGGAGTCCAGGCATAGTCCCATCCGTCAGGTGTGACATGGGAAAGAATCAGGAGCTTCCAATATTAAAAATAAACATAATTTGCCAAAGATAAACATAAGGGATTTGGGGCCTTGCCAAGACCAAGAAAATGAAAGCAATGGACTTTATTAGAGGTTAGAGATAGAATTTGAAGGGCAAGTTGGACGTCCTGGTCCCCTGAGCCCCACTCAGTGATGGTTTACTTTGCTTCCTTAGCTTTTCTTCTTCTTATGTTTGTCTCTTTGCTTCTTCTGGGAGGAAAAAGCAATATTCAAAAAGACTAATAGAATATTATATTTACTGCTTTCTAGTTCATTTGCATAGTAAGGGTAACTTTTATATTTATGCTTTTTCTTTTAAAGTATGTGTGTATATGGTGCATGCGTGTGTGTATATGGTGTGTGTGTGTGTGTGTACTTGAGTGTCCTTGAGTGTGGGCGTGCCTAGGGAAGCCCAAGGGTAATATTGGGAACCGTCTCTGATTTCTCTTCCACTGTATTGTTATGAGCCTGGGTCTTAATTAGCAGTCATTAGACGAGGCGCTGAAGATTTCCGGCTCTGTCCTGCAGGATTATAGGATTATAGGGGACCACTACACCAGTCCAGGATCTGAACTCACGTCCTTTTACTTGCCAGGCAAGAGCTTTAATCACTGAACCGTCTCCCCAGATTTTTTTCTTTTTTGATTTTTTTAAAAAACAAATTTCAGTGTTTTAAACTCATTTAACTCAAGTTAGAATTTTCATGCTGTTAATAATAGTTGATGTCCTGGCAGTTAAAAACAGGTCCAGCAATCGCTAGCGACGCTTTTGCCAACACTTCACCTTAAGGATTCTGTGTTGTCTCCCGTGTTACTTTCAGAGGAACAAAACCTGATACTCTAGTTTAAATTACAAGATGAAAACTGAGCAAGTCACTGAAGTAAAAAAAAAAAAAAAAGTTACTAGAAACTCCACCGAGTAGAGAGAGCTATTCTAGCTCTCTACAGACATTTCTCACGCATGTGTCTCTGCACACGCGCATAAATATGTGCACATAAATACGTGCATGATTGTAAATGTTGTCCTTCCATATATAGGCATTCTAGCCTTAACACATGCCATTTAAAAAGTAACACCATGTTCCTGGAGCCGAATGCAACACTTGTGGGGATAATTGAGCATTAATTGCGAGTCCTGTTTTTGCTTTCTGAATGAAATTCAAAAACCCTCACAATTCCTGAGCTTTATCCTCACCTCGTCTCTTATGTTTGCTTGCAGCATTCCTTCCGAGCACCGCGGATTTTCGTCTCTTACACGTCTCTAAAGTCACCCATTCTGCTCTGTCTCAGGAACCTCATCGCTTGGACAAAGGAAGATGTCCACTCGCTGTGTGTCCAGTCACCACGGCCCTGAAGCCACCCTTCCATCTTCTACCTGCACTGAGGTTGCTCTCGCTGAGGCTCCATGACCTCTGCAGGCATCTGACCCAGACGTGTACCTCTCTCGTGGACCCCTGGGCTGCACTGGGGTCGTAGCATCTACTGCTTGGGTACTCCCTTCCCCTACCTTGGCTGTAGGCGCTTACTAGTACAGCCCCAAGTCTCAGCCCTTCTCCCTCCTGCCTTCTGTGTTCACCCTCCACCATCACCCCTTTCAGTCTGAGGCTTTGACGAAGGCCCCGAGTGCGTCAGAGATCACATCTGTAGTCCAGCCAGACTTGTATCCTGAACCCTAGACTCTTCCCTCCAACTTCCTACTCGATGTGTCTGTTCGCATGTCTCTCAGCGCCTCAGACATGCTATTTATCTAGTCTTCTGTTCCGCGACTGTGTGTGTGTGTACATTTGTACGTGTATCGGAACACATGGAGTATGTGTGTGGGTGTGTTTGTGCATGTGCATCTGGATGTGTGTGGAGGTCCGAGGCTGATATCAGGAATCATCTTTGATCCCTTTCCCACCTGGCTTTACACCTAGAGCTCACCCACAGGGTTAATCTGACTAGCCAACCTGCTGCGAGGGTTCCCAGGCTCAGCCTTCTGAGGATGGAAGTACAGGTGTTTCCACATCTGCCTGGCATTTTACATAGGCTCGAGACTCCGGACTGCAATTCCTTTGCTTACACAGCAAGCAAGTTAACTGCTGAGTCACCTCCTCAGACACGGCACGTACGACGGAGCGTCGGCCTTCTAGTCTCCTCATGGCTTTGTGCCTTTTGCTTACACTTCATGTTTCCTGCTATTCGTGAGTGAAGCCTGGGACAGGTCTTCCTATATTATATGTATCATCTGTCAGAAAATCTTGGCTTGATCTTCAAAGCACACTGATCTTACACATCCTATCTCTTCCATGCCTACCTACTGCCATCAATCTTTCTTGGATCACTGTAGCAGGATTCCTCAAATTCTCTAGAAAATTCTACCCCAGGGCCTTGGAGAAATCTGTTCCTTCTTCCCAACCTGCTTTTCTCCATGCCCTTCAATCTCGCCCTGATTTTTTTTTCTTTTATCACAATAGCTTAAAAATAAACATGTCTGGGCTGGAAAGATGGCTCAGAGGTTAAGACTCTGTCTCATAAACAGAAGGTCCTGAATTTAGATCCCAGGTCCCATGTAAAAATGCCAGGTGGTAATGGCAAGCGGCCTGCACTTCCAGGAGGTAGAAGCCATCCAGGATGATTCCTGAAGTCATCCTTGGGCCTCCACAAGGACACACAGTGCCGTCTCACACACACACACACACACACACACACACACACACACACACACACACACACACACCACCCCACATACATAAAATAAAAAAATTTAAAAAAAAGTTTGGATGAATGCTGATGATTAGGCAGACTTAGAAACGTGCAGGAAAATAAGTTGGCTGTCCTGATGTGCGTGCATGCGTGTGTGCGTGTGTACGTGTGTGCGCACACGTGTGTACTTGCATATGTGTGCCTGTGTACACGGAGGACAGAGCTTGACATTGGATGTCTTTCTGGATCACCCTGTACTTCATCTGGGGCAGGTTCTTTCACTAGGCCTACAGCTTGTTGTTGCGAGTAGGTTGGGTGCCCGGCAAGGCCCAGAGGCCTTCCTGACAGTACCCAGGCCAGCGCGGGAATCACATGCGCCTGCCCCGTGCCCAGCAGACTCCGGTCCTGCTGCTTGTGTGGCAAGCGCTTGAGCCTTCACTTGTGCTGCTTGGCCACGTGACAGCCAGTGTCTCAGGCACGTGGCAGCCTGTGTCTCAGGCACGTGGCAGCCTGTGTCTCAGGCACGTGGCAGCCTGTGTCTCAGACACGTGGTTGCGTGTCTGCATGTCTTCATGGCTCACTTGCTCAGCGCTTTAGGGCACATGCGTGTGGTTTCAGGGCAAGGCTGGCTCTGGTCATGGGAATACCAGTGAGCTGTCAGGTCGGCTGCAGGGCAGAGCTGATTTCCAGTGCACACGACTGTCCCGAACTGCAGCCCGGCTGTGTGTGGATCTGGGGACAGAGACGAGCGAAGGGAACTGACAGTCACACTCAATCTCACCGCATTGCTCCTCCTGTCTGTCAGTAGCTACTTTATGTTTTCCTGCTCTAAGTAATTCTCATGATTTTTTTTCTCTTTTCTAGCTTTCTTAGGCTTTGTAAAGATGATTTAAAATTCCCATAAGTGCTTCACTTAATGTTAACAGAAATTATTTGCTTTGAGGAAAGAGATGAGCTAGGACTCTAAATGTATAGATGATGACTATCTCTAAACAATCATGGCAATGCTTTTGCATAATAACACTGGAATAATGTATTTATTCCTTTCAAATAACAGTGGAAGAAGACCACTAAGTGATGCTAGGGAGAATGTTAATATTTACCCATTATAGTAAAATATTATTCAAATGGGGAGATACTTCCTCCTTCTACCTTGTGTTCGTACAATCCCCCAAGTGAATTAAAGCCAGTATAAGGCACTGCTCTTTTATCGAATGCAGCAAATAATGTGCTTAACAGATTCCTCTCTCCTGGACACCATCATTATCATCAACAGACACTTACAGGGTATCTACTGGAGGCAGGAAATGGAGTGATGGAAGCTGTTCATCTCTCTGGGAAGACAGGGCGTATTTATAACAGAGACAGATAACAACATAGTGCATTAAGTGCCAAGCAAATGACATTGAAAATAAGTGTGATGGGAGTTTCCAGCCAGGAGAAGTCACCATAAGGCGGTGACAGTAGAAGGCAGGTGGAGACCGGCAAGGGTGGGGATCCAGGTCTGTTGCGGGCATGAGGATGGGCATGGGTGACCCCAGAGTGCTCGACAAGCATGGGTGTCTTGAAACTGTAGAGTGGGAGATGTCCAAATGTATGTGGAATCTATGGGTTCTAATAACTGTGTCTGCTAACCCTGAACTATCACCTTTATACATATTCTCCAGGGAGCATTTTAGACTAAATACTTCGGTGATTTGCACAATAATCCAATGGGGGAGATAGTATTTTACAGACTGGGAAACTGAGGCAGGGAGCTGCTTGCTGTCTGTCCATTCTGCCAAAGTGGAATTCGAATCTAGACAGTGGGGTTTTTGCCTTGTTGGGTCTCTGCTAAAGCCCACAGGATCAGGGGTTTCTCGTGGTGTGCATGTGGGGGTCACGCTGAACGCTTAAGACGGCCAGAAGACAGCGACTAGATGATATGCTATGAAGAATGGCTGGTTTGGGTTTTGGGCAAGAACGAGACAGGAATAGCTGCTGCAGTCGGTCTGTGTGGTTGCTGATAAATGACCATCAAAAAGCTGAAGGGAACAAGGGGTTTATTTTCTTACTGATAGTCCGGTTACAGTCTGTAGTCCAGCTTGACAGGAGAGCACGCACCAGCACCAGGCCAGGAAACTGGCCACACCATCTCTACATAATAGCTGAGAGAGGGACGATCCTTACTTGCCAGACCAGCATGTCTGGCCAAGTATGCACAAGGATGCCGACTCTCTCAAACAGCTCTCTGTGTTTTATTCCAGGGCCTAGTCCCACCCACCTGAGCTTTCTCCATCGTCCAGACAATCTCTTGCAGGTTTGCTCTGGGTTTATCCCAACCACTAATTCTCCACAAATGTGCCCAGAGTTCAAAACCCTCAACAATCAAGTTGTCATCTGTGCCTGACTATGACAGCCACTGAATTAGAGAAAAGGGCAGAATTCCCAGGGCGCTAGGATCGTGACGCCCCTTACGTCTCAGCGGATCTGCAGCAGGCTGGTGGGGGCCTTGAACAAGGCTCGTCACCCACCCCAGAGCCGTTGGGGTGAATGAACTTTCTCTGGCTGAACTAGAGGAGACTTGCTGTGGGGAGCAGCCAAAGGGGAACAGGCTCCACAGCCCCTGTTCTCCTGACTGGTCCACAAGAGAGGAAAGGAGGGGACGCTGGAGAATGAGGACACACGAGGGTCTCTGAGAGGTGGTCCTGGCTGTCAGAACAGGGATGGATCAGGGAGCTGCCTCTGGCGAGCAGGCTTAAGAGCTTTCAGCAAGAGAAGTTGAAAAGAACTCAGCCGTATGCTCTGGAGGAGAAAGCACCATCAAACAATCATTTTCTAACTTTAATTTTTTATTTATTTTGTGTGCCCGCATGCATGCGCATGCACATTTGTATGCATGTGTGTGTATTTAACATTTCCTGCTTCGTTTAGTTCCCCTTTCCCTGGCACGTTGGCAAGGATGAGACCTTACTGCTCTTTGTTCCTGAGTGAATTCCTCAAGTTTATTTCTGACTTTAGATTCCGATGAATACAAAAATACATTATTTAATAGAGTATGGGAAGGCTCTACCTTCTCTTTTTTTATTATTATTATTATTTATTCAACTGTGTGCATGTGAGCGTGTATGCGTGCGCGCGTGTGCGTGTGTGTGTCTGTGTATGTGTAGAACCACGGACGAATTCGCGAACCACCATGGACGCCTCCACCTCCTTCTGCCCCGGGATTCACAGGCTCCGCCCTACCAGAACCAGAAGCGCAGGCCGCCCCCGCTTCCGCCTGGCATCTATACGTGGGATCTAGGATCCGAACTCAGGACCTTCTGCCTGCAAGGCGGAGGCTTAACCCCTGAGCCACCTCTCCAGCCCGGCTCTACCTTCTCTAGCAATGTGAGGGTGTCTTTGCGACTCTTAGAAGGAGACGGCCTGGTTTTGTTTCCCCGATGCCTTGAGCCTGTTCCCACCATACCCTGCCTGGATTCAAACACCTGCGTCCACAGACCCCAGCTCTGTCCTTCTCAGGCGGAGCATGTCAGGCACTTGGCCTCTCTGCACTTCAGTTCTACCATCTGGACAAGTTAGAATCTGGGCTGGAGAGACGGCTCAGGGGTGAAGCCTCTGCCTCGCAAGCAGAAGGTCCTGAGTTTGGATCCTGGATTCCCCATAAAAACGATAGATGGAAGAGGTGGTGGCCTGCACCTCTGGCCCTAGTAGGTGGAGCCTGGGAAACCTCAGAATAAAGCAAAGAGGAAGGACCACAGTCCAAGGTGATTCATGAAGTGAACTGGGCCTCCAGAGACACACACAGTGCCTCTGATACACACATACACACCACACACACACACACACACGTGAAAATAAAAAAATAAAAATATTTTAAAAAAGAATAGGATCTACACCATAGAGTTGTGTGGCTCATTGGAATCAAAGTACAAGAAAGAACCGAGGAGAGAGCTGTGCTCAGGTGAGCACCATGAACTAATTGAAGCTTTTTTTTTTTGCAAGAAAAATGCCCCCACAGGATGGCACGGGGCATGGCACCGGGCATGGATGTAGGCGGTGGGAACGTGAGCTAATCGTGTGTACAGCTGGGAGCAAATTTCAGTATGGCTGCTACTGGAGAAGCAGACGACACAGCATCTACGCACATGGGCACCGGATACTTGATGATCTCAAGGAGGGAACCTCCTCCAGTGAAGGGCCACAAGAAGCCACAGGGCTGTGTGTCCCCTGGGATCTGCGTGTCCCCTGGGATCTGTGTGTCCCCTGGGATCTGCGTGTCCCCTGGGATCTGTGTGTCCCCTGGGAGGCTGGCGCATGCGGGTGGAGAATAACATCAGTGGGTTCAGTTGAACATGGTCCAGGGGAACAAGCTGCTGAGCCCCCGAAGTGTGGATAAGCTGTCTTCTCTCACGAGCTCTGATTTCTAATATATATATATATTTTTGATTGGTGCACGCATGCATGAAAGAGAGAACGTATGAGTATGTGAATGTGTGTGTGTGTGTGTGTGTGTGTGTGTGTGTGTGTGTGTGTGTATCAGAGGGCACTTGGGTGTGTGCCTGTGGAGACCCCAGTTAAAATCAGGAATCATTCTGCATTGCTCTACCTCTTTATTGCTTTTATTACTCTGCCTCCACCTCCAGCGCTGGAATTACAGGCCACCACCATATCCCTCTGACATTTTTATATGAACTCCGGGGATCCGAACTCAGGTCCTTTTGCTTTCAAGAGAAAGCTTTTAGCCCTGAGCCATCTCCCCAGCCCTGATTTGTTTATTTTTACTAAGAAAAGTGACACATACTCCGTGTGGGCATTTAACACGCCCATGATGGTGATCCGGAGGAGAAATGGATCGTTCACAGTCTAACCAAGCAGCTTATGCTCACACATACGTAGATAACTGATTGCTTTGGGTCTGTCCATATTTATTTTATAACGCTAGGCTACTTCTGTCTGTTTGGTTTAACCTTATAGCACACAACATACCCCTATGTTTTTAATTACTCTCCATAACTACTGTTTCAGTGGACACCTCATGGTTCCTTATGGGATGGCCCTCTTTTATATTTACTGAAGTTGAACTTCTGGGTTCTTTCCACTTCTTAGTCTTATAAACGGCTCTGCGATGACTGCCTTTATGCTCTGTGCCTGTCTGATTTCTGGCCTTCTTCCTCGGGCATGATTTATGAAAGGGGACACTCTAGGAAACATCATTTTTCTGTATGGTTTGAACAGTGTCATGGTTTAAAATGTGTCCCCCACAGTCTCATGTGTTTGGCAAGGTCATGGTACCTTGAGAGGTGGAGCCTTGCTGGAGGAAGGCAGTCACAAGGGGTGGGCCTTGAGGTGGATGAGTCCCACCCTACCTCCAGGAGAAGTCTGCCTTTGCTGCAAGCAGTCTGCAGCTCTCCGCTTCCAAGATGTCTGTGGTGACTTAGCCTCCTCCAGCTTTGGCCAGCCAGCCATGCCGCCTCTGCTTTGAGAGACTGTCCCTTCCCTCTGGAACCGTAAGCTGAATAAGCCTCCCTTTCTCCCTTAAGTGGCTTGACCTTGGGTGCTCTCTCACAGCAATAGTCAAGAGTAGCTGTTACAAACTGACAGCGCTTTGCCCAGAGAACATGTTCGAGAACTTTCTACCTTTGGCACATGCTGAACTGGATTGAGTTCATAATAACTTTCTGGCTCTCATGGAAGAAACTCCTGCCCTGTGAGATGCTCCCATCGTGTCCGCTGAAAGGCAGGAGAGGGACGGGCAGCAGACAGAACCTCTACACTCCCCGCTCGCCAGGTCACCCCGAGAGAGCTCTCCCTATGCCACGCTCATATTCATAAAAGTGATGCTAAAATTTCAATGTGTAAGAGCACAAGGATGGGAGGAGCAATGATTTGCAAGATACTCCACACAAGTTAGGGCCGAAGCAATCATAATTGAACATTGCATGCCCTGCGCAATGTCCAACACACTATTGACCTCACAAAGTCTAGCATCTGCTAAAGGCACCAAGATCCTTGGAGGCAAGGGATTGGCAGCCACAGCAGTGTTCCTATGCTTAAGGGGAACACGGGAAAGTGCTCAGGGAAATGCCACTGGGTCCTTGTACGTCATCGGAGAGGAGGGCCCAGAGGAGAGTCAGGCATGCACAAGAAAGGACTCTCTGGGAATTGGGGGTGAGGCACTGGGGGATGGGGAGGGAGGGGTAAGGGGAGGGGTAGCAGGGGGTTTGGGAGGAGGAGGAGGGAGGGAGGGAACTGGTGTACCTATTAGGTTTGTATGAGCTGAAATAATAATAAAAAATATATAAAAAAAAGAAAAGGAGGGGGGAAGGCATCGGGGACAAAGGCATTGAAAGTATTATAAATTCACTATATTCATCATTAAAAAATAAAAGAGAATGAAGAAAATATAAACTAAAAAAATTAAAAAAAATTTCAATGTGTGTGTGAACTCGAGGGTAGGGAGGAAATGGATTCCTTTGTATGCTGCATTTTCTTTTTTTTTTATTTCCACTCATACAAACTTAACAGGTACACCAGTCCCCCCTCCCTCCAAACCCCTATCCCCCAGTGCCCCCCCCATCCCCGGAGCATCCTTTAATGTGCATGCCAAACTCTCCTGTAGGTCCTCCTCTCCGATGAGGTGCAAGGACCCAGTGGCATTTCCCTGAACCCTTTCCCGTGTTCCCCTTAAGCACAGGAACACGACTGTGGCTGTCGATCCCTTGCCTCCCACGATCCTAGTGCCTTTACATATGCTGCATTTTCATCCTGCAGGACTGACTAGATGCCGCTCAGAGCTGTGGACGTTGAAGGTCAAAGTCCTTTGGCAAAGTCCCCCTCAGATTGTCTGGCTCAGCTCGCAGCTAGCTGAAGAGCGAGTCGGATTTCACCAGCGAAAATACACCTAGTCCTGCTTCTAGCAGCTGGGATGACTTTTTGTGAATGTAAAGTTCCAAGAGGTTTTATGGAGGAACATAGCTCTGGTTTTTTATGATCGAAAGTTCCTAGGTTCTTCAGGAGTCCACTAGTACAGCGTCAGGTTGGGTCCTTCACAGATTACAACCAGTTTTGCTGTTTCTGAGCTCATCACGACTTAGTGCAGTAGCAACGGTACTTGTAGAGGAACAAAAATAATCATTATGCTCTTAAGTGGCTTGACTTTGGGTGTTCTCTCACAGCAATAGTCAAGAGTAACTGTTACAAACTGACAGTGCTTTGCCCAGAGAACATGTTCGAGAACTTTCTACCTTTGGCACATGCTGAACTGGATTGAGTACAGCGTCATAGGTTGGGTCCTTCACAGATTACAACCAGTTTTGCTGTTTCTGAGCTCATCACGACTTAGTGCAGTAGCAACGGTACTTGTAGAGGAACAAAATAATCATTATGCCCTTAAGTTCATCTGTTACGATAAGCCGACAGACCCCACCAACCGGTTACTGTAAGCATGCGGGTGAGAGCTTTCCTGACCTCCACAGAGAAATGAGCTTCATGGCAGGTATATGAGTGACTTGCTCGGTCTCCCAGGAGGAATAAGGATGCAGCTAAAGACAATCTAGGCTCTTGCCAGCACATTCTGTCTGTCTACCCTGATGGCAGAGGGCTGGGCGGGCGCGTCCTTACCGGAGGGTTTGACCAACACAGCCAGGAAGTCGGTGGTCAGGGAGCTGACGTAGAGCAGGATGCAGGGCGCCTTGGTGGTGCTGAAGCTAAAGTGGATCTGCTCCTGCTGGCAGGTCGGGAACTGAGGGCTGCTGGTCCCCGGAGTTGTCCGCCCTGCTCCCCGCATCTCGGGCAGCCACTGGAGCCTGGAAGTTATACCGCAGCCACATGCCCTCTTCAAAAAAGGCGCCCACATCTGTGGAAAAGGAAAGACAACAGTGAAAGGTGCTGAGTGGTCTGAGAATGGCGCCTGCCGCGTTTGATCCCGCGCCACGACTGTGTGCAAAGGTGGTGGCGATGGCAGCATTCTTCAGCTTTCTAGAAAGACGGTTAGTGAGAGGCAAAGTTGTTTTAAAAGGGTTTGCGCGGGTCGCTTGCTCGAGGTTAAAATGCTTGTTTCACAGGATTCTTCCTGTTTCTTGCTGTTTGCTGTTCTGTCCCGGAACATCTGCCGCAGAGCACGTGACCCAGAGCATCTCGTACTGTTAAGATAAGGTCGTCAGTCTCGCGTGCCCACCAGGTGGTAACTGTCATTCTGCTTATACAAGATAACTTCTCCCTCAAGCCCTGTAACTGACCCTGGGACTCTGTAACCACCGACACCTGCTAAGGTCAGATGCATTTTTAAAAGTTCTTTCCTGTTTCTGGTTTTCCATGCTTTTACCCTATAAAAGACTGAACAGAAGGTCACTCGGGGCCCTTGAGGTTTATAACACGAGTCAACTCAAGGGCCTGGCTGTTCCCTGGACATTCAGAGAAGTGTCTTGTTTATTTTCGTCTGGGAGGCCACCACAGGTGGACTGCTGACGTCATCATGGCCTCTGAAGTGGATCTGGGGGGGAGGGGGAGACACTGACTCCAGGGAGGGAGCGGATCCAATTGAGTACACTTCTATGCATAGGCAGCTCGAGTACTGCATGTAACAGGCAGGAGGAGCCTGTACATCAAACAGCAGTAATAAGACGCCTAGTGAGGATGTGCATGGCTATCACTTCAGCATTCAGGAGGCTGAGGTGGGAGGATTTCAAGTTCAAGGCCAGTATGGGATACCAAACATGACCCTGCCTAGAAAGAAGACAAAACCGACAGCACAAAACAGGTAATGAAGGCCCTGGAGAGACGCTGAGGGTTAAGCCTCTGCCTTGCAAACAGAAGGACCTGAGTTCGGATCCCATGTAAAAACACCAGGCATAACTGGCCGTGGCCTGTACTTCTAGCTCTGAACAGAGCCTGGGAAACCCCAGAGCTAAATACTAAGGAGGAAGAGCCATACAGAATGATTCTTGATGCTGCCTTGGACATCCACAGACACACAGTGCACTTTGATATGCAGAGATGCAGACAGACAGACAGACATACACACACACGCACACAGAGGCACACACATAAGCAAAAATAAAGAAGAAAAGAAGGAAACTTTAAAGCACTCACAATACATTAGAAACAAAATTTGTGTTAAGTCCTCAGAACAGCTCGTTCTTTGGTTGTAGAGATTGCTGAAAATAAAGACCGATTACATGACCCCAATTTAAGGGTCTACAAGGAAATCCTTTCTGAGATTGGATTGAGTTTGTGCAGTCCCATAGGAAAGCCTTAGATAAATCTAAAGACCTGGGAGACTTTGTGTCAGGGGGTTCAAACCACAGGATAATCAGTTAGAACTGGATTCAAATTCAGCTCCGTGGTTAATTATAGTGGAAGTCACATGACTTCTCTAAGCGTTGGTGTTTCATCTTGGCAGCAGAGTCATTAGAACCCAATAGATAGTGTCTATGAGCATTATCATCACTTTTATTAGGAAACGAGAAGGAAGCGGCCTGGTTCTTCCCGAGTCAGCCTTTCTCTACAGTCTATTCCGAGCTAATTGCTTCTTAATCACTTCCTGGCAAGTAATCTCCTCCTGTAGGTCCCCCATTGTCCTGAAGTCACCCCTACCTTGATGGAAAAGATTGAGTCGCCCTGAAGATACTTTTGGGCACCACGGTTACTATTTCTGGCTCTCTGAATGTGATGTTCTGAAAGCACTTCTCAGATTTTATGTGCAGTAGATGCAGGTAACACGTTATTCTTCCATTAACTTCTCCAATATTTATTTATGGTGTGTGTGTGTGTGTGTGTGTGTATGTGTGTGTGTGTGTGTGTGTTCATGAGTGCATACATCATAGGTCTTAAGATAACTTTTGGAAGGAAGTTGGTCCTCTTTTTCTATCATGTGGGCTTCAGGTATCAAACTCAGGATGTCAGGTTTGGCAGACCTACAACCCGTTTGTTATTCTTACATCTCACACTCCACTAACTTAACGCCGTGTGGAGCCTGTCTCACAAAGCCCTGCTCTAGGGTATAAGTAATAGGATATGACCACTTAAAAGTTGTTCTTTTTCATTGTGTTCAGATGTGGTCTCTTTAAGTAGCCCAGGCTGACCTCAAACTTTCCTCTTACAGCCTCTCAACTACTGGGATTACAACGGGTATTACCACGCACTCTAGATTTTGGTGGAAATCTTTTCTCTGGCAGTTTGGACCAATGAGCTCCTGAAAAAGTCATCACAGGGCAGTGGAGTCAGATACCTGCGACAGAGTCTATCCCTTGACTTTCAACAGCCAGATGTGACAATTTGGGTCAGTGGTTCAAAACTCCTTTTCCATTTCCTTTGCTTGGGGTCTGGAGGGTAGTTGTAAAGATAAAATATCTCACATTGAGTCTAGTGCCTGGAAATATTTGTGCTCAGTGAAGATTAAGTCCTGACTATTACAAAGATAGCCTCTTGCTGTCTGTTAAGGGTGACTGATGCCCTCTTTCCAACTTTATTTATTTGCACATGCAAGTGTGTGTGTGTGTGTGTGTGTGTGTGTGTATCAAAGGGCATTGTGTATTCCTATAGCGGAATGAAGGTGACTTTGAGAATTATCCTGGATTTCTTCTACCCCTTTTTTGCTTCACTTTGGGATTTCCCAGACTCCGCCCACCAGGTCCAGAATTGCAGGCTGCCACCATTATTGCCTGATGTTTTTACATGGGACTTGTGATCTGAACTCAGGACCTTCTGCTTGCAAGACAGAGTCTAAACCCCTGAGCCATCGCTTCAGCCCGATCTCTCTTTCGTCCTTACCTCCTGGTGCTGCAAACATGCATCCATCCGACAGCAACCCACCCCCCTTCACAGATGCCTTTGCTTTTCCCTGAACTTGATGAAGAGGTCAGTAGACTGTGGATTCTCAGCTTGGGTAGCTCTGTTTTCTTCCTGGACCTTTGCTCCCAAGGACTTTTGCAAGTGTGTGTGTGCGCGCGTGTGTGTGTGTGCGTGTGTGTGTGTGTGTGTGTGTGTAGTCAATAGAGTAATAGACAGAGTAATAATGACATCTAGTAGACAGGGATAAGGATGGTGAGGTGGGGGAGGGGCTGTGTTCAAGTTAAGAACAGGCCTGCTCAGAACTGGGAGACACAGGATTTAATAATAAATTCTTCGCTTGTGTTAGTCACAGGATGCTTAAGATGTGAAGATGAGCGAATATGGTACTTGGCCCCGGGGGACCTTTTTCTATAGCAGCGGTGCAGACGTGGTCAGCCGTCTGAGTGCAGGATGGTGAGCACTGTAGTGCTTACTGGCCAGGTAGGAGGAGAGCACCATCTTACACCATCGTCTCAGTAGGCATCTATTGAGCACCGACTGTATGCCAGGTGTGATGCTGGGCGCTGAGGTTACAAGGCTTGCTCTGAAGGAGCTCCGCTCCAGAGAAGGATTTAGACAGATGACCCGAGTGCAGACAGCAAGGACCCGGGGGTAGGCGAGAGGGGGAGGGGGGTTCCAGGTTCAGCTGTCCCCAGGGTCCCTGGAGCATAGGGACACCCACTCTGCGGAAGATCCCCTAAGGAAACAGACATTGAGGCGTGAAGTCAAAGCAGTTGAGCCTCTTCATGAAGTCGAGCCTTCCAGATGAGTAGCTCTTGAAGCTTTTGGTTGCCAGCGAGCTACAAGCTGAGGTGCTCGGCAGCTGGCTGGAGTCTACCTACGCTTTCTGTACCGGTCCCTCCCTTGACTCTCTCGAGCCTTCTACCCTTTTATAGATTGTTGGGGTACGGTGAGAGAGATACAGTGTTCTCCAACCCCTGGAGTTCAGAGTCTCTGAGACAGTTGGAAGCTCCTAGGACAGGTCTCTGGGGTTATGCCTAGTTGATGGGGGAGGCAGGGTGGGCTGCCTAGAGCAAATACTTCGGGTGGGATTCACTATTCTACAGAGAGCCTTGCTAGAGAATGTGGAGGGGCGTCCTTTGAGAGCAGGCTGTGGTCAGTGGAGAGACACAGACGGTGCAAGGCTGGGAAGAGGAGAGACAAGACAGCAGAGGATTCAGACCAGCCTGGCTGGCAGCCCAATGCAAACACACAACCTCGGAAGGCAGGGTTGACAGCACGTTTGGGTCAGGTTCTCTCAGCTATCCCGTCCCAAGAGAGAACTGAAGCCAGCGAAGCAGAGCTGCCTTTCAGACCTTTCTCTGACCAACCAGAAAGGAAACGTCATAAAATTCTGGTCCCCACGCCCAGACCCAGAACTGGGCTCAAAAGCTCATACTTGGAGTCTCTTGAGAATAACTTTTAAGGATAAGATCCCAGACCACACACACACACACACACACACACACACACACACCCCATTGGAGATCCTTGGAGTTGCGCTGGTACGGGATGCGGTCAGTAGCCGAGTGGTGGTCCCTGCCAGAGTCACATTACACATTCATCAGAGGACCTGGAACCAGAATCCCACAGCGGATCATGAAGGGGAATTCAGAAATCTAAAGATGTGATATAACGATGTGAAAATAGGCCTCAGAGAACCCTTTTAGTTTATTTTAGAGCCATCGTTAGAAAGCTTCATGGATTCGTGTCAGTTTCGGATAAAGGGACATGCCGTGCTTGTGTGTGTTATGCGGCAAACACATCATAAACCAACTGTTAGACTGAGTTCTGGGAGTGATGCGAGTCGTTTAAGGATCCAAGTGGCAGATTTATGACTGCCATCTCATTGTTTCTGCCCGCTTTAAGGAAATGCCAGATCAGTGTACATCGACATCGTGCCTCTTTGGGAAGCAGCATCTCTACCTCTTCAGAATGAATAACTAAAAGAACACTAATGGAATAACCCTCACTAAATCCCCGGGGAGTAAAGATTTAGAATGTTTGACTCAAATGTGAGAGTCTTATTCATATTTATTTTTGATATAAAAATGGTACATTTCGGATCCAATTTTGAAACATAGTTTTTGAAGGCTGTCACATTTCTTCAAATTCAGATACATTATGATGTCTGCAGATCTGGGATCAGAAAGGCAACAGTCGCCATAAAGACACTGGTGATTTTGTTTAAACTATGTTTTGGTCCTTAACACAGATTATATGGAAATTATGCCTGATAGGGGAAAGGAAGTTTGCCAATTTTTGAAGTAAAATCCACAAATCATTCCTTTCAGAATATTATCATAAAAGAATCCGGGATGGAGAGATGGCTCACGGGTTGTGACTCTGTCTCACAAGCAGAAGGTTCTGAGTTCGGATCCCAGGTCCCACGTTAAAAAAAAGAAAAAAAAAAAAAAGAATCCATGTTCTGGTGCACTAACTAAATCCCTAGGGCTTACACTGTGGAAGAGGGGCACACTCCCCCACTAGCTGGCACCCACCTCCATAATTAAATTACTTCTCATTATTTCCTCTCCAAGTATAATAATCCTATTCCCTTCGCCTTTACACCGAGGACACATTTTATAACCTATATTTCAGAAAAACTGACAGGATCCCTTTGTTCTCCAACTTCCCTGAGGGACCTGGGCTGAAAATTCCCAACCCACACATGGGCGCTTTTCCCCAAGTTTATTTGAAAGTCAGTAACTTGCAACTTGACGACGGTGGGCTCCCGGAGCTCATGCAAGCTGAGCGGCTCTGGATGTAATAAAAGATAATTGAAGAGTGCCGCTGTGGATTAGTAATTAAAACAGAAAAGCCTCCACAGACGGCGCGAAGCTTGTTTTCCATGCAGGGCCTCTGGGGAACTGATCCCACAAGGGTCCTCCACGGATGGCTCTGTGGGCGGGAGAGGCCCTGGGGGTGGTTTTGCTCTTCCCAGAGTGTAAATACTGCTGCCTTGGTTGATTTCAAAACTGGAACATGGCAGTACACAACGGATCTAGAAGAGAGGTCCCCTGACCACGCAGGTCACCCCAACTGACGACTGTTTTCTTCATCTTCACTGGAGCTGCTAGGAATTGAACCCAGGGAGGCAGACAAGCATGGGCTAGCTTAGGGACCCGGGACCCACATTTGGCTTGGGTTAAATACTACCCTTGGAAGTATTTCCCTCCAGAAATATATCTGCAACTTTGTTCTTACTTGCGTGTACTGTATACATACACACCCCTTTCTGAACAACACATCTAGCAATCAGCAGGCCCCCTGCCTGCAATGGGCTAATGGTACGCCCTTAAACAATGGATATAGTTTTCTCCTTCCTTACTGACCACCTGCCTTGGTAGTTTCCAGGTATAAAGAATAGAGAAGCTGATCTGGTCTGAACCAGTTTTGGGTGCACGTGCAGTAGGGCAAACTATGTCTTTCAAGCAAACGTTTAAGAAAAAAAACCCTATTTACTATCTCATGCCTATGCATAACTGGGCATGTAGATAATTAAAACGAAATGTACTGTGGAAAGGTATGTGCGCAGTAGAAAAATGAGGGGAGAGCTTAATCTGTCAATCAACATATAGAGCCATCCAAATCACACCCCCTAGCAACCAGCCCCTCTTTCCTTTAGAACTCATACGAAGAGAAGAGGGGGAACAGACGGACAACCTGGTGTCTTTGCATCTCTTCACTCATGTGGTTCCCTTGAAGTTTATTTCAACTTTGCTGTCATTTTCTATGAATTTTTTGTTTGCTGCTTTTACAAATCTGTGTGGGCTTGTAGTTCATTCCCAAATAAAAGTCCAAGATCCTGGGAACCCCAGGCCCCAGACCCTGCCCGCCAACATCGCCAGGGCTTGCGCCTCTAGGCTGCTCTCTCGCAGATCTACAACCCCGCCCCCTTGCCACTCCATGGTTTTCTGTCCTCTCACATAACCACTGACTCGTCGTCCATGCTTCATCAAGTCTCTATGGTGGTCTTCCTTTTATGTCCTGCTGCAAACAAAACCTTTAATATATACTCCTTACCAATCCCCCCAAAGTCCTCTACGATCTCTTTCTAATCACCCTGGCAGTAAAAGCTTTGTACGGCTTTTGCTTCCTCCCCGGAAACAGAGACTGCAGCGAGGGTAACACAGGCCTGAGTAAGAGCGGCGGAGCCTGTCGTGGATGAATTTCGGTGCTGGGGATAATCACTCATTTCAATTAGTCATCTAGCGAAAGACTTCAGGGAGTGAGGGCGCTCCGCCCCTCTCCGCCTTGCTGTCTACGTACATCTACGTCACATCGCTTTCTTCTGGGCAATCTGCACATCACCGCCCTCTCTAAACTGGTTTCTCAATGTCCTCTCAAGGATCCACAATCCTGACACACAACCAGTTTCTCGCCTGGCTCTCCATTGGTTAAAATCTACTTTATCTCCCCACGTTTGCTGCCCTGCAATCCCTCCTGAATTGGTGATTCGGTTTGGTTGATGTTTTCTCCAATTCCCTGTAATCATTTAGGACTAACCACACCGGGCATGGAGACGGGCTAATAATGTTCACCTCCTCTGTTTCTGTGTCCCCAGGTGGCGACGTACCTTCTAACCAATTTCCCACCCCTCTCTTTAGGCCTGGTCACTTCCAGGTCAGTTTCTATGCAATCAGTTTTAAGTGTCTCCATCTGTGCTGTGGAGAGCCAGATATCCAAGAAAAAAAAATCTTTCAAATTGAAAGCACACAGCACATTCTTCCCATACGAGGTCTATTGCTTTAAACACATCAGTGAGCTGTGGCGTGGCTGGGTAGGAGCCAGGTGTTTAAATGAGTCGCTCAGGGCAAGTGAGACTGCGTTGGGTCAGAGTTCAGGAGAAGCAGGTCAGGAAGAGTGCCCAGCATGGGCAAATGCCAGAGGCAGGAGCGGGCCTGGTAGGTCAAGGCAGGGAAAAGTTAGGAGCGAGGTAGGGAAGAAAGACATAAGGCTGCCAGGATTTGGGGCTTCGGATGGGGAAGGTGCGGGAAAGTCCTGGAGAGTTTGAAGCAACGGACAGATCTGACTTTCATTTTGACAAGGTCACTGGTAAGCCCGGGGCAGTGGCTTGCTCCTACAGCCCCAGCATCTGAGAGACCGAGGCAGGAGGATTGTTGTGGATTTGAGGCTAGTCTGGGCTACATAGTGAGGTCTAGGCCCACCTGAGCTACCGAGCAAGACCCTATCTAAACAAAAAAAGCCATCGCAGATGCAGCATGGTAATGAAGAGAAGAAGCCCAGAGAAGAGACCATTGCATGGGATAATAAATCCACTGATGGTGTGGACCACCATGAGGGGCCTCTAGTGGCCTTACCTCCCATCACTCATCCTTCACGCTTGAGTGACATTCCTTGTACACTTGTCTGAGTGCATCGCTCCTAAACTGAAGGTTTATCCTTTTCCTAAGAAGATATATATCACTAGGGGCGGGAGGAGGTTATCACAGGAAAGACTTAAGGTTTAGAAAAGAAGCACAAACTAATCCATTCATTATCCACCCAAAAATGGTTCATGAAAAGTTTCTCTGGGCTGGTACTGGGCTATTTTCAGAACGACCTCAGGCCTTTATTGCTTTGATCACCGTGGCCATTGCTTTCTTGGCCTGGGTGACCTGGATTTCTCAGTCTGAGCTTCCAGTTCTTCTCACACACCCTACAAGTACTATAGCCACACGAGGCTACGTGCACATCCTTCTGGTCTTCTCTCCACCCTTCTAGAAGCTTCATACCTGATTCCTCATAGGTTCATCTCTTCCCTGGGTGCCACACGTAGTGGAGTGAGTGCTTCCCTCAGGGTTCCCAGAATGCTCCAGGTTCTAATTCCAGCAAGTCTAATGACAGTAGACAACTGAGTGAACATTTCTTGGGCTCCTGCTATATGTAGGTTAGGCCAGGTCAATGATGAAAGAAAACACAATGTGCATCTTTTTTTCCCTAAAGGAATTCATGGGTGGCTGGGAGATGATGCAAGACATCCCATAATAAGCTAAAGTCACAGACCGGGTGGGTTTAAATCACGGGAGGAGGGAAGGACTTGTCTGTGGTGGGCTGTGGGAATGCTCGGATGACTTGGCCCACAGAGGGACTTTGGAGTTGTTCCTGACAAATGATAAACTGATCCTAACACGGAAACAACATGTGTAGATGCACGGAGAAGGGGTCACCAGCACTCGGGACATTGTAACTCCAAGCTGTGCACATGTATGTGCACACACCACACACACACACACACACACAGACAGACACACAGACACACACACACACAGACACACAGACACACACGCAGACACACACACAGACAGACAGACAGACACACACACACAGACACACACACACACACAGACACACACACAGACACACACACAGACACACACACACATAGACACACACACACAGACACACACACACACAGACACACACACACATAGACACACACACACAGACACACACACACACAGACACACACACACACACACCTGGGCAAACCCCAAGAATTCTTTTTGTGCTGCCTATTGCCCGATTTTATTTTATGTGTGTGTGTGTGTGTGTGTGTGTGCATGTTTCATGTGGATGAGTGTACGTGTGTGCAGGTGTATATATATATAAGAGGGAACTTGAGTGTTGGCTATATCTCTTCTTATCTCTCCCCGTCTTTCTTCCCCTCCCTTCTTTTCCTCTCTCCTGTCTTCCCTTTCTCTCTCTTTCCCTTCTCCTTCTTTCCCTCCCCTTCCCTTCTCCTCTACTTTTCTCTCACTCAGTGCTGGGGATAAAACCCAGGTCCTGAATGTTATAGGACACCTGAGTGTGTGTGTGTGTGTGTGTGTGTGTGTGTGAGTGTGTGAGTCTATGTGTGTCTGTGTGTGTGAGTATGTGTGAGTGTGTGTCTCTCTGTGTGTGAGTGTGCATGTGAGTGTGTGTGTGTGAGTGAGTCTGTGTGTGTCTATGTGTGTGTGAGTATGTGTGAGTGTGTGTCTCTCTGTGTGTGAGTATGCGTGTGAGTGTGTGTCTGTGTGTGTGTGTCTGTGAGTGTGTGTCTATGTGTGTGTCTGTGTCTGTGTGAGTGTGTGTCTGTGTGTGTGTGTGTCTATGTGCCTGTGTGTGTATCTGTATGTGTGTCTGCGTGTGTATGTGTGTCTATGTGTGTGTCTGTGTGTGTGTGTGTCTGTGTGCCTGTGTGTGTATCTGTATGTGTGTCTGCATGTGTGTATGTGTGTCTATGTGTGTGTCTGCGTGTGTGTATGCGTGTCTATGTGTGTGTCTGTGTGTGTGTATGTGTGTCTATGTGTGTGTCTGTGTGTGTGTGTATGTGTGTATGTGTGTCTGTGTGTGTGTATGTGTGTCTATGTGTGTGTCTGTGTGCATGTATGTGTGTCTATGTGTGTGTCTGTGTGTGTGTGCATGTGTGTCTATGTGTGTGTCTGTATGTGTGCGTCTGTGTGTCTGTGTGTGTGTGTGTCTGTGTGTCTATGTGTGTGTTTGTGTGCGTCTGTGTGTCTGTGTGTGTGTGTGTCTGTGTGTCTATGTTTGTGTGTGTGTGTGTCTGTGTGTGTGTGTTTGCACCTGTGGAGGCCCAAGGGTGACATCAGGAATCATCCCCGATGGCTCTTCCACCTTATTGCTTTGCTCTGGGTTCCCAGGCTCTGCCTTCCAGGGTGGGAAGTGCAGGCCACCGCTGTGTCCACACCATTTTTCTTTACGCGGGATCTGGGGCCTGAACTCAGGACCCTTTGCTTGTGAGACAAAGGCTTTAACCACAGAGGCATCTCCCCAGCCCCCTGTCCTCTCCAAACTGGCCAATTTTAATTATTCCTTGTAATAAAAAAATGCATGATCAGGATTGGGAACTGCTGCTATAGGCAAGTGGATATGACTAGAGAGTTCAGGAAGAGCTGCTGGAAAAAGCTGAACCAAAAACAGGGAAGGCTATTGAATCCCTTAGCATTTACATTTTAGAAGAACAATATTCTTGAAACACTTTCTAGCTTGCAAAACAGATGTCAAAATATTACAAACAACTCTTGTGCCTGGCATATTTCTCCTCTCTTCCCTTCCTCTTCCCTCCCCTTCGTTCCCCCTCACACCCCACCTTCATCCCTTCTCTACTTTTCCTCTTTTTTAAAAAAAATTTTTTATTATTATTATTATTTATTCAACTGTGTGCATATGCGTGTGTATGTGCGTGCATGTCTGTTGTGTGTGAGTGTGTGTGTGTGTCTGCGTATGTGTAGAACCATGGACGAATTCGCGAACCACCATGGACGCCTCCACCTCCTTCTGCCCCGGGATTCACAGGCTCCGCCCTACCAGGACCAGAAGCGCAGGTCGCCCCCGCTTCCGCCTGGCGTCTATACGTGGGATCTGGGATCTGAACTCAAGACCTTCTGCCTGCAAGGCGGAGGCTTAACCCCTGAGCCACCTCTCCAGCCCTCTACTTTTCCTCTTATGCACTGCTGATCCTGGAACACATTGTGCACATGGTCTACCATTGAGCTGTAGAGCCGTTCCTTCAATTCCTTAAATTTTCACATTTTGTCATATTTGCTTGCTTTCTCTTTCTTTGCTATTTATGATATATTTGTGAATACGAAAATATTTTAAACTAAATATTTATAGTATGATATTTATATTTAATATAAATACTACATGATGAAATGATGTAGAATTAACTATTGTATATGTTTTTATGCAAATTTTGACCCCTCTGAGAACAAATTGGAATCAGAAGATCAAGTTTAACACACCATAGCCTAGAAAATAAATATACAATTACAGATATTTGTGTCATGGCTTGAATGTGGGTTCCCTCTTACAGGCTCATGTATTTGGATCCTTAGCCAATGTCGACCACTGGGAAGGTTGCTAGAAGAATGCATGTCACAGTGGGGTGAGCCTGGAGGTTTGGGTGGCCTGGGGCCTGCTTCCTCTGCCTTGTCTTGTTCTCTCTGACTCCTCACAGCCATGTTGACCTGAACCAGCCTCCTGCTTCGACCACCAATCATGCCTTCTGCTTTGTGATGTCCACCGCCATAGGACCATATCCACACATCAAATAATCCTCCCTTTCTCTCTTAAGCTAGTTGTATCGGAGCATATTGCCTCAGCACAAAAGAAGAAAGCAAACGCATGCAAACACAAATCATTTGGACACCCATTTTAGTACACACACCACACCACACACACACACACACACACACACACACACACACACACACACAAAGTATTGGATTGCTCTTCTACCTTATTGCTTTGATCTGCTGGGGTTTTCCAGGCTCTTCTTTCCAGGGTGGGAAGTGCAGGTTACTGCTATATCCACACCAATTTTTAAATGTGGGATAATTTTATACACATACATATATACATGCACATATATACATACATGTATGTACACATACATATATATACACATACATATTTATATATAATGAAAATATGTTTTATTTTATATATAAACATATCTATAGTGAAAACTTTTTCCAATAAGCAGGCAGCATAGCAGGCCTGCCATGAATTCTTCCAGACAGAAAGGGAAGAAAAAAGTACGGAAGGGGCCAGGTCAGGGACTTTGAACGTTCTACTTATGCATCTGACTTCTTGCCAGATGTGAAGCTTCAGAAAGGGAAAAACTATCTTGTAATCTCAGCCAGCCTCTGGCCTCCAGCAGACATTCGATAAATATTTGCTGAGCTGAGCTGAGGCGCGTTTGAATTTTTTATAGCACCGGTGAGTTCTTCGACTAGTTGGCCTGCACTGGCTTTTCTTAGTTGGACATTTTCACTTTGGTTCCCTTTGGAAAGTGGGCTTCTAAAGAGAAATGTCATTCCACCCATTTATAGGTCATCATTAATTAAAAGAGAAATTTAGTCCTGAAAATGTTGTAGGATGTATGTATAGTGAGGGATCCAAAGGAACTAAATGGCAGGCAGCTTAACTGATGTTAACATGAGCCTCCTCTCATTATGTTGGCTTAGTAAGTTGGACCACATACACAGAGGCCAGCCACCCCCTTGAACGGCTTTAACAAGGACAATTTTGTCCTCACCTTATTTTACCTCTGGCACAGGTAATTTCACGACTTTCTGTGGAGCTTCTGTTTCTAGTAATTTTATTACTGCTGCAGTTAGCCTACATGGTTGCTGATAAATCACTATCAAATAGCTTAAGGGAACAAGGGGTTTATTTTCTTACAATAATCTGGTTACAGTTCACAGTCCAGCTTGACAGGAGAGCACGCACCAATACCAGGGCCAAGGGAACTGATCACACCATTTCTACATAATGGCTGAGAGAGGGATGATCCTTATTTGCCAGACCAGTGTGTCTGGCCAAGTGTACACAAGAATGCCGACTCTCTCAACCAGCTCTCTCTGTATTTTATTCCAGGGCCTAGTCCCACCACCATGGGCTAGACATGCTGATCTGGCAAGTAAGGATCCCTCATCACTAGACAATCTCCTGCAGGTTTGCTCTGGGCTTAACTCAACCATTAATTCTCTACAAACCCTCAACTGTTAAGCTGACACCTGTGCCTAACTATGACACTTACTTATAGACTCATTTAATTGTGTAATCATTGCCTGTCCCATTTGCTCAGCAGCCGTGATATCGTTGGGGAACAAGCCACTTTTCCTGAGTCCTGAGCTCACACGCATGGTCCACCATGACTCTCTGGCTCAGCTGATTCTGCCCAACAGTGGTTGACCAGGAAGCTTTTTAAATTTATTTACCATAGAGGACAAGCACCATTGCTAATCAGCTAGTGTCACCTGCACCGGTAAACCATCACTGTGTGTTGACTCGGGGTGGGGGGGTGAATTACAGATTGACGTCACAGTAGTGGGCCACGAGCAGCCACTGTGTTTCTCCTGTGCGCCCACTTAGACCAGCAGATACTTTTCATGTTATCTTATTTAACTTAACCACCACATGGCAATACGTTAGCAGTTTGTAGATGGAGTCGCTGAGGACTAGAAGAGTCATTAGCCCAAGGTCACTCCGCAAGTAGATCAGAGGGCCAGGGCCAGGGTCAATCAAATAAATGCACATCGGCTGAATTTCAATTCTGCCTGCACGTACGAGCTCTAAGCTATTTTCACGAAACCCTAAGAAACGATTCAGTTACCAATTTCTGCCTCTAGAATTAGAAATGAAAGTAGATACCAGATAGCTCCTGATCATTTATTTCTCAGAAATCCAAGAGCATCGTTGATTCTTTGTGAGTATGTGTGATCAAGTGTGTGCGAGTGTGTGGTGTCCAGGTTGGCATGTGTGAGGGTGAGAGGTCAACCTTAGACGTCATTCTTTGGAGCTGCCCACCGTTTTTTTTTTTGAGATAGGGTCTCTTATGGGTCTAGGACCCGAGGCTGGACTGACTGGCTAGTGAGCTTCAGACATCCTTCTGACCCTACCTCCCAGGGCTGAGCTTATCAGTGTGTGTGTCCACTTGTGTGTGGGGGGGGGGAGTGTTGTGTGTGCCAGTGACACCTGAGTGTACACGCTCTTGGAGGCCCAAGGGTGACCTCAGGAATCATCCTGGATTGCTCTACCCCTTGTTGCTTTGCTCTGGGGTTTTCCAGGCTCCCTCTTCAAGGGCTTAAATTGCTGCCCCCATTTCTATGCGGCATTGTCACGTGGGATCTGAGGATTGGAACTCAGGTCCTTGCTTTTGAGGCAAAGGCTTGTAGCTCGGTGATGGACAAGAGGGAATCCATCTTGTAAACTGGCTCAGCCTGGATGAAAAAGTTCAGCCTGGTCATCTACGAGAAGAGGTGTGGGCTTATCAGAAGGTCTTGGGATGTTTTTAATTCCTGGAATTGCCCTCGACAAACACTAGATGTCCCCGTGTCATCGACAAACTGTTTATCTTGTCATCTGTAACATTCTGTTTGGCTTAGACTTCAGTGGATTTTCCATGTGATTTTTTTCTGTAAAAACCCATTTGAGAATGGATCGTTCCTGCATTTTGGGGGTTCATCCTCACTCCCTTCATCCCCTATGCATGCCCCCTCCCCACATACACACCATGTGTGTCCACTAGCCCGTGAATAAACCAACTTTCCATTTGGCATTACTTGACATCTAGTGTTCATTCCTGGTCAGTATCCATTATACTTTCAACTCCCTTAGTCATTTCCTCAAACTCCCCAACTCTGTTTTTTTTTTTTAATGTGGATTCTGGGGTTCAAACTCAGGTCCTCATGCTTGCAAGCAAACACTTTACTCACTGAACTGTTTCTCTACTCCCACGTATGATCAAGATTTGAGGCTTTCGAATGAACTTCAATTCTACCCGCATGTACGAGCTCTAAGCTATTTTCACGACATCCATTGCCATTTCCATTTGCTGAGCAATCTTTGCAGGACGGGGCTTTCCTTGCCGAAGGAAAATACAGGGAATGGCGCTTATTATCGTGCTCCGTGTCGTCTTTGTTCCTGCGACCCTCTCTCGGTGGCTACTTCAGGTGGTATGTGAAGCCTTGTGATTTGTGGTAATAGTCCAACCTAATTCTGACTTGTTTTTCAAATCAACACAAACTGTCTTTGGACCTTTCTGGAGGACACACCTCTTGGCATAGGCAGCTTCACCGATAGTCACAGTTGGGGGTTCTCCTGTGGACTGTTTCTATAGTTACACGATTTAAAAGAAATCCTCAGAAGCCACTGTCTTGAATGGGCATTATAACGAGTTCACGAACACTCTGATTTCTTCTCGGATCACATACATCTTTCGCCTTTTACAAAGTGGCACTTTATTGTCTGTAACTCACTAGCTTGGTTAATTTTCACCAAAGTTATCGAAGGCCTCACCGGCTTCACAGATTCTCATTCTTAGGCTTCTATTTTGTCTGAGTTAAAAAAAAAATATTTCCTGACGCCAAGATGTTGAGACATAGCCAAAGGACACTGGGGTACCTCTCCCCCCACCCCCCCATGCTGAGACCGCCTATCTCTGGGTTGAGCTTCCTTTGGGGCTGCTCATGACTCCCCCACGTTTGTTACGCCCTGGTTACGCTGCTGTGAGAACTTCGTGTTCCTCTGAAATGTCTTCAGAATGGAGTCCCGCCATAGGTCTTGCCAGGCTGAGCTACGATGGCGGCCACAGACCCAAGCCCTGGCGTCCTCTTAGCGTGTGTCCCCGGCTTCAGCCAGGTCGGCACCGCGCGCTTCTGAATGACCGAGCGCTAGCTGGTGGCATCGTGGGTAAACCTCGCCGCGCTCCTACGGCCTCGCTGTCATGGTAGCTTCTTCTCACGCCAGAAAGGAACTCCAAGACGTCTTGTTTCTTTTTCATGTATGTGTGTATGAGTACATGTATGTACATCTGTGTGTGTGTGTGTGTGTGTTACGTGTGGGTAGAGGTATGGTGTGTGCAGGCGTGTGTGACAGGCACGGGTGACATTGGGAACAGTCTTGGATTGCTGCTCTACCTTACGCATTGCCCAGGCTTTGCCTTCTCGGGCTTGAATTACAGGCCTATACCCACCTGGCATTTTCACGTGGGATCCGGGGATCTGACGTCAGGCTTTTTGGCTTTAACCCCTGAGCCATCCCCCATCCCTGCAAGACGCCTTGATGATGTATTCCCATCACTGTATTTTTGAGGGTGGTTTCTTTGGGGAAAGTAGGATAAAATATGGGGTTAAAAAAAAAACCCACTAAAGACTCATCTCAAAAGAAATCTAGATGTAATGGACTAACAGCATGTTTGGGAAAAGTAAGTTCAGGATTATGAATTACCCAGAGCTCCTGAAAATGAGATTTTCAAGAAAGTTATTATACTTTGCTGATTGCAAGAAGAAGGAGAAAAGAGTGAAAAATGAGGAGAGGAAACAGGGGAAAGAAGGAAATGAACTTGTGCTAACCCTTCAATATGTGGGTGTAAGTGACCTTGAAATTGGACACTTGGCCTCTGACACATGTACCCCCTCCTGTTGTCCTCATGAATGATTCATGTGTAATTAACCTGGCAAAATTAACCTTGTGGGGTGCCTACCAGATTCCCCTTTCCTTCTGTTTCACTGGAAACAATGTTTTCAAGAGAGGAGACAGCTTTAGCTAAGGCACTGACAACTAAAATTTGACTTCAATGTTTTTTTCTCTCTATTAAGAACTTTTGTTCTTTTTAGAGTCTTCTTTTTGTACTGCAACTCTGGAAAAAATGTATAGGTGCATATATATGTCTCTGGAATACATCTACAGATGTATTTACTGTTGTGTGAAATTAACCCATTCTTCTATGAAATAAACTGAAAGCACTTATAAAAGTCTTTCTGCATGCATATATTCTAGACTGCATTTAGAAGTTTTTCTACATACAGAAAATGAACCTCTGAATGGATTACGGAAAATGTGTGTGTGATTTCTAGATGTATACATATATGAGTATATGTATTATATGTAAACACACACACACACATGCACGCATGCGCACACGCACACACACACACACACCCCTCTTCAGAATGTCTCAAGTGGTTTCCCTGGAAGCCTTTGGTGCTTAGCGATATGCCAAGCCTCGTGGCTACAAGGTTTGCTCTCAACTTGTCCCGTGACACAAAGCGACCAGGAAAAGCAGCTTGCAGTGATTAGAGAGGCTGTTGCGAGGAGGGCTGTAATCATGCCCATTGGTTCGATAAACTGTCAAAGGGCAGCTGAGTTTAAGGGGCAGGAAAGAGCCCTCCAGAAGCCTCTGCCACTTCGGCACATGAAGCCGCAGTCTGAAGATTTCAGGCATCACAAGGCGTCCATGTTACATCTCATCTAGAGGCGCATGGTGCAGAAAGTGCGCTTGGTTTTCTTCCAGAGTGGTTCATTCAACCCGTCTGCCCCGGACGCTCTCTCCACCATCAGAAGACTATGTGGCTCCTGTGCCAGAGGCACTTTGAAATGCGCTACCTCTCGAGTGCAGATAACCTAGGAAAGTTTAACCATTCAGGAAGCAACAGCAGAGAAGCTCAGTCGGTAAGGTGGTTGCCACGCCAACACAAGGACTTAGTTTCTATCTCCGGCATCCATGGAGAAAGCGGGGTGTGGCTATGTGAGTTTATGATCCCCAGCACTGGAGAGATGATGACAGATGGATTCTTGGGGTGGACAGTCAGCCAAATGGGGGAGGTCCCAGATCCCAGGGAGACATCCTGCCTCAAAGTGAAAGGTGGGAGGCACTGTGAAGGGAATGACAGACCCCTGGGTGTGATGTTTGGCCTCTGCATGTATGTGTGTGTGCATACACCCATGCACACGCACACACACACACAGGCACATGCAATATAAGTAGAGCGGAGCTGTTCTCTGGAAAGTTCAGGGGCCTAACAAGGATACACTGAAAGACAGCCGAGGGAATACCTAGGAGGAAGAACAAAATGACCGTAAAAACTTATTACCTTATGCCACCACTTAGAAGGGCATTTATAGTTATTTACAGTCCCTATAGCCACGGTCGGGGATGCAGTAATTTTAGGTTGGGAGGTTTCAAAGTGCTTGGCAGACTTTGTACCTCACCGTAGCTCAGGGAAGGGGTAGGGAGACTCTGGGGCTGGAAAGATGACTCAGGGGTTAAACAAGCAAGCAAAAGGACCAGAGTTCGGATCCCAGATCCCACATAAAAAGGTGGAAGGAAATGGAGGTGGCTTGCGCTGAAGGGCAGAACCTGGGGAACCCCAGAGCAAAGCAAGAAGAAGGCAAAGCCATCCTCGGGCCTCCACAGGCACATAAGTGCCCTCTTCTACATTCTTCCCTCCCATACACACCCACACATGCCAAATAATCGAAACTCTAGGAAAACACTGAATAGTTACTAGAAAGCATGTAAGACAGTTAGTAATGATGTTAGATATTGAGTTAAAAACCACCCAGGTCACATGCTCACGGACAGCATGAGTTTTAGTAAAGCGCCATGAATTGCTTGCTTCCCGGATCAAGCCCTCTTACGTCTCTCCTGAAAGGCCACCAGAACCTTCAAGAGGACAGAGGAGAGGCAGCGCTCCGCCTTGGGCTGGAGACAGTCTCGGTGGTGACAGCTTGGGTCAGTCCCTCAGGAGCCTGCCCTCCATCTGTCTGATCGGCCCCCTTCCCAAGTCCCCCTTCAAGCAGCAGCCGGGGGTCTCATTTCGTAGTCTCCTCAGGCAGACCCTTGGGAGGTGAAGGGCGCTTGTGGCTCCAGCTGTGAATCCCCTCTCAGCAGCCTCCGGGACAGCTTGGCTGATGGTCACACAGAACTAACCTCTCCCCGCAGGATGGGGGAGCTGTGGGGACACGACTGACTGGGACTCCGGCTCTAACGGGCTCCAAGGATGCCATAGAACACCTCTGCCTGGCACCTTATCCCTCCTGTTCAGCCTCATTTCTAGAGGGGGCTGCAGGCTCACGGAAGGCCCGGCATGGCAGAGGGCTGGGCTCTGCCGTGATTGCTAAAGAAATGCCTGCTCTCTCTTTCTCTCTCTCTCTCTCTCGCGCGCTCTCTCTCTCTCACTCTCTCTCTCTGCTCTATCATTGCTATCCTTCTTTCTATGTATTATTGCTATAACTATTCCTGTCTCCTCTCTCTCTGTTTTTCTATCTCCTTCTTTCTATATTAGTACAATAACTCTTCCTCCCTTCTGTCCTCTCTCCCTTTTCCCCTCCCTCTCTCTTTTTTTCTATTTCTCTATTTTGTTATCTTTCTCTTTCTGTGTATTATTGCTATAACTTTTATTTCCTCCCCTTTTTTTTCTGTCTCTCTCTCTCTATATTAGTGCTATAATTCTGCTTCTCTTCCTTCCTTCCCCTTCTTCCTTCTTCCCTCTCTGTCTCTTTGTTTCTGTATATTATTGCTATAACTTCTCCCTCCCTTCCTTTCTCATTCTGGTTCTCTGCTTCTCTCTCTCCTCTCTGTATTGTAATATAATTTTTTTGTCCTAGGTGAGACGTGTTCTGGCTCTAGTAACAGCTTAGCTTGTTTGAAATCTTATGCCCTGTTTTATACATTGGTTGTTGTGCTGCCATGAAAAATGTTAAAAAGAATGGACCAACACGCTGGCTTTGTTTCCGGCATTTAAAAGAATTATTCTAGGGAGAATTTCTCCTCTTGGGTGACCTTTTCCTTTCATGCAACAGTAGGCTTTTAAGCAGACTGTTTTGTTTTCATTTTAATGTATAGTTTGGGGATGCTGTAATACATCGACAGTCTTGCTGTGTCCCTTTTTCATGTAATGACCCCAATGTGGCTAAGTAATCTAAGACAATGAGGAAACAATTCCTGGAAAACTAGGATCTACAGCAAGACATTCTGATAAACTTCAATGTAAATGTAAATCCAAATTATTAAAAATATATTTTTGGTCAGGGACACACATTTTCCTGTGTTAGTACAAGTGAGTGCTACTTGAAGTGAATTTATGGTACAAATATAATTTCCCCCCTTGTGTATGTTTTATGATGCATGATGCAGTAGCACACATGCAACATGCTCAATACACATAGAAGCACTGAAGCTGGAGGCTCATGCTACACATTTTTAAGTTCCTCTTAGAAACATATCATTGTCGAGGAGATAGGGAATCACTGTCTATATAAAACTGAGGGGCTATTTGGCCCTAGGAGCTGTCTCTGGACACCTCCTTCTCTCTAGAGACCCTGCCTAGCATAAGCACAGAGTCATCCTTGGGAGGACCCGTGAGTCTCTGATGAATGAAGCTCTCCCAGTCCCAGATGCTACCTCTATCTTCTCTGATGCCCGAAAGGTGCCCTCCGCTCCTGAAAGGTGCTCATCCCCTCTGACAAGAACTATAGCTCAGGTGTGGGGTGCAGAGGTCAGAGTGAGGTGGTCCGAGTCTAAGCTCTAACTCAGCCGCCTGATTAGGTTGCCTTGGGAAAGTTCCTTGATTTCTCCACAGCTCATGTAATAAGTCGAGTCTGGAGTCCCCGTACTCTTCCATTGTTGTGACATAACACTTGCATTCAAAGGAAGAAAAGGAGGTCTATTCAGTTTATAGCTCCGGAGGGGAGACACAGTCCACAGAGAGACACAGGAAAGGCATGGCTGGCTACTAGAAGCTGAAGGCGGCCTATGTCCATCAAGGAGACCGAGCGCTGCAAACTACTAGAGCACACAACTGAAGCTGGGCGGGGCTAACCCAGCTCAAGGCCCCCTCCTGTGACTGCCTCCTCCAGCAAGGCTCCACCTCCTAAAGGTGTCATGACCTTCCTAACGACTAAAGATTCAAACACCTTAGCCTGTGGCGGTCAGCTCACATTTCAAGCCATGACATCTATTGAAAGTGTCTCCCTCCTTGGATTGCCAGGCCAGCAAATGAGTTAGTTAATAATACCTAGATCACAGTTTCTAAAGCTGTGGGCCACGACGCTGATGGAATATGAGGGTTGTGGCGATCAGTTACAGATGCCAACCTTGCCAGGGAAGGCTGGGACTTTGAAGATATGTACGAATTATTTAGGTGCTGGGAAGATGGATCAGGGTTTCAAGCCTTTGCCTCACAAAAAAAAGGACCTGAGTTCAGATCCCTGGATCCCACATAAAAATGCTGGACAGATACATTGATTGCTTATAATTCTGGCCCCGGAAGGCAGGGTCTGGGAAACGATGCAGCAAAGCAGTAAGATGGAAGAGCAACCTGGAATGATTTCTGGTGTCACCACTGGGGTTCCACAGACACACACGCACTCAAGTTCTTTTGTACACACATGCGTGCGTGCACACACACACACGCACACACACATACACAGAATTATTTAGTTAGGGCAAACCATGAGCAAGTCTGCGGGAGATTATCTACCTGATGTGGGAAGACACCGTCCACAGTGGGTGAGACCATTCTTCGGGCAGTGGATAAAATCCAGAGAGCTGGTTCGGTATTTTGCACACAGACATCCTGGCTAGAGAGACAGTATGTGCTTTTCTCTTTCCTCAGCAGCTCCTATGGGTCTGATATGTCCAGCTCCCTTCCCCTGATGTTGAATGAACCCTCCAGCCATGATGAGGGACACAACCGAGAACTGAAAGCCGAAACAAGCCCTTTGCTCCTACGGGCTGCGTTTACGGAGGGGCAGGATGGTGAATCTAACACAAGGGTCATAAATATTTTGGCAACAGTAAAAGGTTTGATTGGTTCAAAATCCAATGCAGAGGAATCTGGAGTGTTTCAGGCAAGGTTCATTAATAATAAATCATAAATACATTAAACTTACTTACATAAACTTACTCATGTGCCGGCACAGCAGCCTTTGCTCTGAATATACAAATGTCCTTACTGTGTGCACAATCATGCGGATCAACGCCAACATCAGCGCCTATCTGACATCTTGACTTGGCTTGAGACTCTTGTAGAGTTTCAATTTCAGTGTTTTTACTCTACATACAGATTTTTTTTTCTTTTATAGAAACACAATGACTCGACTATAGAGAACAAAGACTAAATATTTTCCTAATGCCATTCCTTAGCAATGCAAGTATCAAATAAGTATATCTTTGGGTTGTATTCTGTTAGACAAGTGTATCTTCCCAATATGCAAATTTGCTTTCTTTTTACTATGAATATCAGATAATTGTTTAAAAGTAAATTTAATGTATTTATGATTTATTATTAATGAACCTTTGATTTGTATGCCTACTTCATATACCTATTATAATGGCTGATCTTCACTGTTAACTTGACAACATTAAACTGCCAAAACTTAAAATGCACTATGTTGATCCAAGTAGAACTCAGAGGCAATTAAACTTTTTGATAAGTTGTTGATCAGAGAGGTCTCAAAGGATTCCCAATACTTTTGCCATTGCTCTGGGTTACCCTCCAGAAACTTGCACTAAGGTCCTATTATTAAGGATGCCACACACACGAATCACAAGACCTGGACAAAAAACTACCAGCTGGAACTGGTCTGGATGCTTCCTCCTCATTGGATAGCTTTCTCAGCATTAGAAAGTACAGTAGAAGCCATTGGGGGAGAAAAGTAATCCATACTCTCATCAGTCCACAGAAGCTGTAGGCTGCAATACTAATCACCTTGTACGAGGTGCCATCAGTGTAATAGTGGCATGAATGTCAAGGGGGCAACCAGAAGCTTTCTGATCACATTTAAGACCCTCTTTTCAGCAAGGATCACATTCCTGGTCCTTTAAACTAGAACAAGAACCTGTGAAAGGGAAGGACATAGGCCCTAGGCAGAGTGCAAGCCATGGGGGTTAGCTATAAAGATGCTGTATCAATCTGCCTTTCAAGCAACTACACTATATCCTAGGTTGGAGAAGCACTCAACCTAGAAGCCTCCTTCTGCAATGAAAGGTGTTCATGACAGAAAATTACAAGTGGCCAAAGCGCAGAAAATAGCTGACTGCAAACAGCTTGGCTCTAAACAGGACATCTAAACCACCCCACCCCACCCAAGGCTCAGGGAACTTTGGGGAAGAAGAAGTAGTAAGATCGCAAGAACCTAAAATCGGGATGGGGTGGTGCCAGACACTATCTTTCTGGACACGACAAGATTGTTGTATCCACGATTTCACTGCAGCTAAGTTTATTTCCACAAGACTTGCATAGGGAGGGATTATTGTTAACATTTCACCATGGAAGGGAAAAAATACCTCGAGGCTCCACATCTCCCTGTGATGCTGATGAGAGCTAATGCTGATGGGGAAGAAATAGAAGATGTTTTCCCCAATGATACATATGCTCTAGAAAGTACTCAAGAGTACTCAGGTACAAGCCCTCAAAGGCAAATGAGGTGAAACCAGGTGAGTCGCACATGGGAAAAGATGTGAAAACAGGAGGGAGTCTGGCAGAGGAGAAGAAGGGATGTAACGGAAAGAGGAGCGGATGAGACTGGGGATTAAAGTATGAAAATATGATAAATTCACTGTATTCATGTACGAAATACTAAAAGAATAAAAATTATGGAGAAACGAAACGTATCTCTGGATATCTACAGGGGTGTTTCAGAAAGGTCAATGCTGGAATGTGAGTGGCATCATCCCATGGGCTGGGGTCTGGGATTGAATGCAAAGGAGAAAGCAAGTGGGCCACGGAAGGGAGTGGGCATGATCAACCCCCCTGAGCGCCTGCCACGGTGGTCTCCGCACCATGATGGAGTGTAACCAAAGAAACCCGTCCCAAGGTTGCTGTTCTCGGGTATTTGGCTGCAGCAACAAGAAAAGTAACAAATACACTGGTCTGAGACTGAGTGAAAGTTTCTCAGGCAGAAAGGGGTCACGAGGGTAAAAATATTTAAGAAAACCTCATGGATACCTCAAGAGCTCGGACTAACTGAGGGTCAATGTGTTTCATTTTGGATGAAAATGGGCGATATCTGACCCGTACTTTGAATCTCTGTCTCTGTTTCTCTGTCTCTCTCTCTCCCTCCCCGCTCTCTCTCCCTGTGCACAAAAGGGCACTTGAGTATAGGTGCCTGTGGAGGCCCAAAGGTGACATCAGGAATAATTCTGGATTGCTCTTCTACCTTCCTGCTTTGCTCCGGGATTCCCCAGGCTCCACCTTCCAGAGCTGAAACTGCCACGTCCACTGCCTGATATTTTTATGCGGGAATCTGAACTCAGATCATTTTGCTTTGGGGCAACAGCTTTAACCCTGACTCAACTCCCCAGCTTCCCACCTGTACTTTGATGACACCATTTCTCTTTCTGGCTTCAGAAAAGGACTTTTAGCGAATTGCATTTATAATAGCTCCCTGGAATCAGGGGTCAATTGATCTTGAAATTGGTCAGCTTTGGAGGAAATCAATGGTGTGATATATGTGCACCAGTGGATATTTCCCTAGAAACTCTTTAAAAATGCTGTTTGTGTGTCAGCTTTACATTAGTGTTTGCAAAGTTACTAATGATGAAAATCAAACCGAATAGATTACACAGGTCAAAGGTTGACTCAGATATCGTCTCTGTGCTAATAATTCTCAGCTACTGTTAACATTCTGCCAGTTAGTGGGATTTGCTTCTTAAGAGTTTGTGCTATGAATGCCTGAGAAGCTGCCTTTTTTTTTTTTCTCTCCAAGTTCTTTCTTGTGGTTAAGCTCATGGGCTATTGTGACTTCTCAGATAGGAGATGCTTGCAACACCAAGAAAATGGAGAAATAAGTTGGGACAATGTTATGAAAGGAGCTGAAAGTGCAGGATAGGCTAAATTACGACTTTAGTGTTTGATGGCGATCACAAATTCGCACTCATCCTGTCACTGTGCAATTTTAAAGATTTAGTTCTTTTAATTCTCATTACTCTAATAACTTGCTTTTTAAAAAAGTTTTAGCATTGCATACATGAATATCAGGAAATTGTGATATTTTCTTCCTTACCCCTTTCCTCTTACAGCTCCCCTGTCAAACTCCTTCCTGTTCTCAAGTATTTTCACCTGTGTGGCCCACTGTTTCATCTAGCTTGCCCTTGACAACTGTCACAATGTATTTTTTAAAGATTAAAAAATATGGAAAAATAGCATCAAAGGAAAAAACGTATAGAAACCATCTTTGCTGCATTTCATTTCTCAAAGACACACACTGAAAGAAGATCGATCACATTGGAATGGGATGCTTGTGTGATTTGGAAAGCTGTTAGTTCAGATTGTGAATTTATCATCGCAGGAATCAAATTTAATACCATAGCGAAAGGTCAACTGAAAATTCTAAGGAAATAATGTGCATTGATTACATTTTGTGTTCTAGTTGGTTTCTTCTTATTTTTCCCTTTTTGTTAAAAAAAAAAACAGGAATGGCAAGTTCACGTTCAAGAAAGGTATCTCTAGAATGAGGAATGAGAAATTCAACTAAAAGGTGATTCTAGAGAGCACCAAGTATTACCCCAAGCCTCCTTTTCTCCAGGTACCACGCTAACATTGGGGCAGTAAGGAGGAGACGGTCTTAGGTCTTAGGCTGCTTCCCAGAAGGGATTTGCCATCAGGCAGGTGATAATTATCCCAGGGGCGATTCAAGAACGAGGAAGGAAGAGTGAGTTTATCTCAAGACCCAGGGAAAGTGGCACTTGGTCTCATATTGTGGGTGGAGCTACCAGAGACTCCTGCCAGTCCAGTGGTGGTTACTGACTACATGCTATATATATATATATATATATATATATATATATATATATATATATATATGATATGGCTTCTGTCAGCTTCATTTTACTTGTCCACTTGACTGGGTGCAGAGGTATTTAGAAAACTCTGATCTCCGGGTGTGTCTGCCTGCAGTTACACTGCATGGTTGCTGATAAAAATCATGACAAAACTGTTTAAGGGAGCAAGGAGTTTATTTTCTCTTACAATTGTCCAGTTATAGTTCTTAGTCCAGCTTGGCAGGAGATCATGCACCATCATCAAAAGTCTGAGGGAACTGGTCACACCATATCCACATAACTGCTCAGAGAGGGACGGTCCTTACTTGCCAGACCAGCATGTCTGGCTAAGTATACAGAAGGATGCCAACTTTCTCAACCAGCTCTCTCTATTTTACACACCACACACCCCCACACACACCCCTGTCCAGGGCCTAGTCCCATACCACCTTAGGCTGGACCTTCCCCATCAACTAAACAATTTCCTTCAGGTTCACTCTGGCCCTCACTCAAGTAATTCTCTACAAGTGTGCCCAGAGCTCAAACCTTCAACCATCAAGCTGACACCTGTGCCTGACTATGACAGTCTGTGAAAGTGTTTCTGGAGGCGGAGCTTGACATTGGAAACTGCAGACTGAGGACTCTCTGCTCCATCAAGGGCCCAGATGGAGTGAAACAATGGAGAAGGGATGAACTGATGTCTCTTGTTGAGCTACGAGAGTCACCTTCTCGCGTCCTGAACCCACTCTCCTTGTTCTAGATTTGGGGACTTGGGCCTGATGCTGGGAGTCATGTTATCTTTCTATCTCTCTATCTATCATCTATCTATCTGTCTGTCTATCTATCTATCTATCTATCTATCTATCTATCTATCTATCTATCTATCTATCTCTCTCTCTCTCTCTCTCTCTCTGTCTCTCTCTCTCTATCTGTCTGTCTGTCTATCTCTCTCTCTATCTGTCTGTCTGTCTGTCTATCTATCTTCTATCTATCTATCATCTATCTATCTATCATCTATCTATATACTATATCTATTTATCTATCTATCTATTGTCTGTCTATTATCTATCTATCAATATACTATCTATTTATCTATCTATAATCTATCTATCTATCTATCTATCTATCTATCTATCTCTGTCATCTGTCTGTCTATCTATCTATCTATCTATCTATCTATCTATCTATCTATCTATCTATCATCTATCTGTCTATCTATCTATCTATCATATATCTATATACTATCTATCTATCATCTATCTATATACTATCTATCTATCATCTATCTATCTATCTATCTATCATCTGTCTATCATCTATCTATCTATTTATCATCTACTATCTATCTGATCTATCTATCTAATCAGCTATCTGGCGAGCTATCTATAGATACTATCTACTCTCTATCATCTATCTATATACTATCGATCATCTAATCTATCTATCATCTGTCTATCAATACTATTATTTATTATCATCTATCTATCATCTATCTATCTATCTATCTATCTATCTATCTATCTATCTATCTATCTACCTACCTACCTACCTACCTACCTACCTACCTATCTATGCACACACATTTTTATGTCTCTCAGAGGCATCTGAGAAGGTGACATTGGGTGGTGAGGTTACCCGTGAGCAAGCGGAGGACATAGGAAGAAGGTCCACGAGGGAGAGGATGGTAATGGCCTCAGGTGAGCGAGCAGCCATTAGCTTGGTGGCCGACTGGGCTGGAGGAAGCAGGTGGTGACTGACATTGACCCACTGGGCTGATCTCGCGGCAGCAGAATACGCTTCCTGCACAGCAGCAGGTTTGGCACGTGGCAGCAAAGCCAGGGCATGGGCACCGGGCAGCCAGGTGAAGGCCTGCCAGGTAGCATGGCTCTGCCGCCCTCACCTACGAAGCATTCCAGGTTCTAATGTCCTCATCGTGGTCACAGCACGGCTCTCATGGCCCCTCCCACATTCGCTTTTGGGTTTCCTTTCCTCCTTAAAGAGTTCTCTGAAAAGTTCTGTTTCACTACCACATGGACATCATACATCAATCCTCTTTTTGGTGCCCCCCCCAATTCATTGTTCTCTTTTGCTTCTTAAAGAAATCCCTGCACAATTTTGTGGGCCCATGAAGCATGGCAGAACCCGTGTTCCTCCACGTGGTACTAGGTTGCCTCTGCTCCCCATCAGCGCCCGGGTTCAGTGCACTGGCTCCCATCTGCCCCCTTGAATCATCTGCAGACCTGTTGGTCTGTACAGAGAGACGCGATGGTGTCAGTGTCTTGTTATTTTATCTGGAACCACTTGCATAAGATGCGTATTATTAGTCCACAAAGGAACATGCAGTTGGATAGAGGGAAGATTTTATAGAACACTAAGTGAACAAAATTTGCTTAACCACAAAAATTAGCTTGAAAAATCAGATTTCTTTTTTTTTTGAAAAAGAAAAATAGATCTATTTTTAAAAAGATATAGGCGTTCTTGGTAAGCAAACAAATAAACAAACTCAAAATAGCAAGAAACACCAAAAAGACCTTAGTGATCTCTCCTTGCTATGTTTACAGGAAAGAGAAATTCCTAAGTTCATATTTTATAAGCAAGTAACAGGAGAAAGAAACCGCAGAAGTAAAGGAACTGCTGATCTGCGAGCAAAGCCAAGGGAAGGTGACCTCCCTTCCCGTTCTTTCTTGTTCGACAAAGATCTTACAGCGTTCAGTATGCGCCCATCCTAACTTGGGGTTTCCACGATGGAGGGACCCGTTCATGCTTCATTGAAGATGGATGTCATTTCTCTTCAATTTCCTACTGATTGATGTCAGTTGGCTTTGTGGGAAGGGGAAAAAGTGACTTTATTATATTTTATTTGATTTTCCAGAAATAATTTAATGTGGCATTTATCAATGTGTATGTGTGCATGTGTGCGTGCGTGCTTGAGTGTGTGTGTGTGTGTGTGTGTGTGTGTGTTATGCATGTGTATGTGATGTACTCACACTGTGTGCATTGTGGAAGCTGCTAGTCAACCTTGGGTGTCTTCCTGTATCACTCTCTACCTTATTTTTTTTTGACACTGGGCTTCTATTAAACCAGTAACTCCCTGTTTTGGCTGGACTGGCTGGCTAATGAGCGCCTAGGATTTTCCTGTGTCCCCCACACAGTGCTGGGGTTACAGGCACGTGCTGATGAGCTTTGCTTTCACGTGGGGGCTTGGGATCCAAACTCAGGCCCTTGGGCATGTCCAATAAGCACTTTGCCTACTGAACATCTCGCCAGTATCAATTTATCGATGCTGATGGATGTTGTGACACAGTCTAAGGACTCCAGTGTTTCCATGGTACTTAAACATGACCAGAGTCCCCACTCTGCCCTCTCCCTCTGCACTCACCCCAAGTTCAAAGACCAGTGAATGTAGAGCCCTGATTTCAAGGGCAGGACAAGTGGACGTCGTAGTTCCGGGAGAGAGCATGGATCTGTCTTTCTGGAGTCTTAGTTCTTTTGGAGCCCTTAGGTGTTTGCTGTCTCTCCACATGCAGGGTGACTCTTCCTTCCTTAGTCTATGGATGCAGTGCTGTCTTCTTGACACATCCTTAGGGACACCCAGAAATTAGGCTCTCTGAGCTGGGCATCCTTTAGCTTAGTGGAGTTGAGACCTACAGGTAAACTTCTTGTTTCTTGTCTCTGCCATGTCAGAGATTTGAGTCAGATGATCACATCTGGGGTCCAGGTGTTTTAACCCATGGCAACTTTTATGCAGGGAGATGGGGCTTGTCCATGGGATGCGCCAGCCTTCTCACTGGCTGTCTGTCCTCGAGTCCTCTTGCCCAGCTCTAGAGTCCGGGAGTCAGCATTCTGCAAGCCTGCGGGGTCGTGGCTGTGTTCCAGGAGGTCCGACAGCAGCTGTACTGCAGGTGGCTCCTGTGTGCACTTCTGGCCGTCGGCCCGGGGATGACTCGGGAAGCTCCCGGCTGCAGGGCTCAGCCAAGAAGACCGGTTTCTTAGAGACACTTTTACTGATACTTCTGCTTGAACTTTGCATTTCTGAGGTGTGCAGGTTTCCCCATTTCTCAGCCTTCAAGGAGGACAGAAGCACCACCTTGTTGTACCTCCCTGAGTCAGGATAGGTCAGCTTCCCTTTATCTACTCAGTAGGTTATTGTCTGTCTGTCTGTCTGTCTGTCTGTCTATCATCTACCTATCCATCCATCCTATTCTCTATCTATCTATCTATCTATCTATCTATCTATCTATCTATCTATCATTTATCTATCTATCATTTATCTATCTATCTATCATTTATCTATTCATCCATCCTACATCTTTCTATCTATCTATCTATCTATCTATCTATCTATCTATCTATCTATCTATCATCTATCGTTCTATCATCTATCCATCTACTTGCTGGTTTTCTAAATGTTGCTGTCTTCTAACTCCTTTGCTCAGATTGACTAAAATCTCATTTTTTTAAAAAAATAAATTTCTAGTCATTTAGGAACTGCAAGAGGGTTGATTAAGCTGGGGAAATCCTGTTCTAGTGAGTTTGGAAGGAGCAGAGAGCGACAGAAGTGATTGACCCAGGGGGCTTCCCTAGAGCTGGAACCTTGGGCAGCTTTGCGGGTGAACAACTCATTGTATAAAGATGCTCAAGCAGTATAAATGGGCAATTATAGAAGATAGAACTGAAATGGCTAACATACTAAGGACACTGAAAATGGTCTCATTTTACTGGTGATATTACAGAGTGTTTTGCATTTGGCAAATACAAAAACGATCACCTTTGGAGTATTGAAACTGTTCTTTCCAGTTTACCTTTCCAATTTTCTGAAAGTAAACTTGTGCAGAGTAAAATGTCAGAATTGTTGTATTATCTTGTTTGTTTCATAACACCACCTCCAGGGGAAACACACTGTTTCACAGGAAAGAGGCAGGACTGCAGGCACATTTGCTATGCGCTGAGTTTAGCTCCATTATTTATGCATCCATGATGTACAGATATCCATGGGTCTAAGGTAAATACAAGGCACTGTGCTTGACATTCTGCTGTCTTAGGCTTAATGATATGTGTGTCATACTTCTAATGCTTATAGGGTACATTTAATTGTAATGCTTTTTTAAATGGACCTTTAGGTTTTCTCCTATATTCCACCATCATATTAAATTCTATGAAGATTATTCTTGTGAATCTTTTATCTTTTATCTAGCTATCATCTACTAAACTGGTTATCGATCCTCTACTATATCTATTATTTATCTCTCATCTACAGATCATCTATCAGTCATCTATCTACATATCTTCTATCAGTTTTTACTCTTTAACCTATCTTTCAATCTCTATCATCTATACTTGTCCATCATTTATTCTGTATCTTAGCTGTTTTATATAGTTCAGCTATTATCTATCACCAATATTTCATCTACTAACTATCACCTATCACCTCTATTTTATACTAGCGCCTCTATTTTATACTTTGGTAAGCCTGCTGGGTGCAGTTGTGTGCATGCGCTGTGATGGTAGTGGACGGTGGTGGTGTGCGCGCCCTCCTGTGTGCAGGGGTGGGGGCGAGGCTGGGTGGAAACGTCTCTCTATTCACACAGTTTGTTTTTATCAATAGGAATAAACATCTGCTCAGAATTCCTATGTGCTTAGAAGCTATGTCCTCATTTGTGATTTCTTTTACTCTTGTCTGGAGAATAAATATTTTGATTCTCCTTTGGCCGCGGGAGGGGATCTCTGCTGTGTAGTCTCCGCTGTGGTTGGATCTCTGCTGTGTAGTTGTCATGAATGCACTTTCTGGGGCCCAGGGACTGAATTCTTTTTCCTAGCTGTGGAGCAACGTGAAAGGAGATAGCGCTCTGCTCTGTCAGCGCCTAATAAAAATGGATGCAGAGATGCATTTCAATTGTTTCCATGTTTTGTGTGGACTTGGGAATTTCATCCTCAGAGGCTCATTCCACACAGCCCTGTGTCCAGACGAGCGGATACTGCAGTCCCTCAGCTGTCGCCAATCAGCAATGCACAGCATGAATTTCATCAATAACGAAACTCACAGGGCACGGCCTGTATTTACCCTGCAAATCACTTCCTTCCTTCTAAAGCAATCTGAAGTGCTCTCTAGTGTCAGAAGCATTTATTTGGTGACACTCTTCTTGTTCCCCCGTCCCATTCCTCTTCTCGTGCTTTTGGAAGGAGCAGTTCTTTCCGCTGTTAACCCAGAGTCCTGGAGATGGCGTGGGGCGGTGTCCTCCGCAATACAAAGATGTATCTCGTTGTCTGAGACTTATGTTGAGAAATCTAAGGTGCAGCCTGCAGCTGCCTTTATTCCGGTGTGTGTATGAGTTCTTGCTTAGTCATATACAGAGAGCACACAGGATTAATTTTGGAGAAAGATAATGGAAAAAAGAAAGACAAGAAGAGAGAAAGATATATGTACATATAAATATATTATATAGAGAGAGAGAGAAAGAAAGGAAGGAAGAAAGAAAGAAAGGAAGGAAGAAAGAAAGGAAGGGAGAAAGAAAGGAAGGGAGAAAGAAAGAAAGTTGGGAAGACGGCTCAGGGGTTAAAACCTTTGCCTTGAAAGCAAAAGGACCTGAGTTCAGATCTCCATATCTCATGTTAAAAAATAGAAGGAAAGAAAGAGGTTACCCAGAATTTCTGGGGTTCACCAGGATGATATAATAAAAAGATGAGCACAAAGTGGATGAGATACATTATGCACATTATTATGCATATTACTATGCACAGATCTTGCTAATTCACCATCATACATTGAAAGCTTCTAGCTCACTACGCTACCATTTGCCTGAGGGGTCCCTGAAGGCCCTGGGGCACCTGGGCAGGGCAGGGCCAATGGGAGGGTAGGCATCCTTTCCTCTCAGGCACACTCACTTCAAGGTCTGCTAGGCTTTGGCGAAGGGACCAGGATAGGCTGGATGGTTAAACAGTTCATAAGAGTCGAGCTTAGGGATAGATGCTGGAATTTTTTTCTCCCTGAGATGTGGACCCTGAAGCAGCAGAAATGTTCACCAGTTCTCGAAGCACATGAAGAGGAGCCCAACTGTTTGGTCATGAATCTATTCTGTCTTCAACGGGGTGACTGGTGCAGGAAGTGGGGTAATTTCCCGGCGGTCCTCGATGTTCAAACACACAGCGAGTGGTCTCAGAAACTCCTGCGATCCCTGTCCACACAGTTTGGGACTGACCAATCAGTGAGTGTGTTCTGAGATAGCGTGCTGATAGAAATGGCGGGAAAATTCCAGGCATGGTAATCCTCATCTGCCTCTTGCAGGCCATGAGTTTGTGGATGATATGCTTAACTCTAGAAGTCTCAGTTCTTTATCTTCAAAATAGAGGTGGTAAGTCCTGTGTCTTGAAATCCCCGTGAAGATTAAATAAAGACCCGAGAAACACACTTAGTTCAGTGTCTGCTATCAGAGGATGTGTTCAACAAGATGTCAGGGGAACACAAAGGAATGTCATTTCCTTTCCACTGCGACAGACTTTGATTTGGGGACAGAAAGAGCTCTTTGAACTCTTAGCAATTTACAGTAATTGTAGAAGTGTGGAATTAAGTAACCCAATGACATGGGAACGTCAGGGTCAGAGATGAACGTCGAAAGATTGGCAAATTGATTACAATTAAAGGAAAAAAACTATCTTGAAAGTCTTTGATAGTTTTAAAGAAAGTGCGATGTGCTATAACGACTACACATCATGCTATAACAACTATACAGCACATAAAATCCAGGAGAACGTTTCCTCTAGGAAAACACAGAAGGCAACATTGTAGCTTAATGAACCAAGGAAGGAAAATGCTTGTTCAAAATTCATGACTTGACCTCCTCTTTTAATTTGATTCATATGACTTCTTTTATATTTTTAACTGAATTTGTAAGTTCTTACTATAAAACATTGGTCAAAAGTAGTCCTATGCCAAAGGGATTTAAATTAGATTACTTTGATAGTAAAATTTTAGAAAGCATTTTCCTTATCTAATCTTATTGATTTTGGATCCTGAAGATGAAGCATTGCCTTAGGCATGGTCTTGTGCAAATATTTAGGATTTTGGTTCTTTTGGGTACCGGCATGAGAAAAATTTGGACTCGTTAACCTGAACTGCGGTTCTCATATTTCATTTTATTTTTGTATGTGGTCTCGTGTAGCTGAGGCTGGTGTTAAACTCACTATGTAGCCAAGGATGTCCTTGAACTTCTCTGATCAGCCTGCTTCCACCTCCAAGTGCTGAGAATAAATACGCGGGCCACCATCCCCATGATGCAATGCTGGGCTTGAACCCAGGGACTCCACACGTGGCAGGCAATCACTATACGAACTGAGCTCCATGCATCATCTCCAAATGTCACCTTTAACAATGATGCAGAGGTGGCAGAGAGACCGAGTCATTTGGAAGAAGAGGAAAGTTTTAAAATAAGTTTCTAGATGATAACAGCCACTTCTTATTTTCTGAGACCTTATAAGCTATAGGGAGCCAGTATTTGTTAAATATTTCAACAATCGCCCCAAGAGAAGGCTCAGAGCTCATCTTCTTTGACCTCAGAGTAATTGCTGCTTTTCTCAAGCTCTGCTGGGAGACTGGGATAATTCCACGACAGGTTTGATCAGGGCCTGACTGGTCACATGTTGGGGCGACTATAACATTGAACTCCACGCCGAGGAAATGGGGTAATTTAGGGACCACCGTGTGGCTGCGCCTCGTGATCTTCGATCACTAGACGCTCATCTCACTGCTGTGTGGACAGCTCCGTGCCAGCAGTTGGCGGGACCAGCCTTCTCCCACTGGCTATGGTGACAATCCCAGGTGGATGGTAAAGTCTGGGTGAGATGTGCCGGCAGCTTGTGAACGACAGTGTGTGTCCTTGGCACGTTCCTACCAAGAAGAGCCTGAGTTGCAGAGCCTCTGATGCTTAGATGAATAACCTTAACGGGAATCATATTCACGTATTGTGTATCTGTCATCTCCATCTGCATATCATCCGGATCTATCTATCTATCTATCTATTATCTATCTACCTATCTATCTATCATCTATCTATCTATCTATCTATCTATCTATCTATCATCTATCTAGCGATTTCATCTATCTCTCTATCGATCTATCTATCTATCATCTATCTATCTCTATCTATCTATCATGTATCTATCATCTATCTATCTATCTATCTATCTATCTATCTATCTATCCATCCATCCATGCTATGTATCTATGTATCTGTCATCTATCTATCTATCTATCTATCTATCTATCTATCTATCTATCATCTATCTATCTATCTATCATCTATCTATCTATCTATCTATCTATCTATCTATCATCTATCTATCTATCTATCTATCTATCTATCTATCATGTATCTATCTATCTATTTATCTATCTATCTATCTATCTATCTATCTATCTATCCATCCATCCATGCTATGTATCTATGTATCTGTCATCTATCTATCTATCTATCTATCTATCTATCTATCTATCTATCTATCTATCTATCTATCTGTCTATCCATCCATCCACCCATCCTATGTATCTATGTATCTGTCATCTATCTATCTATCTATCTATCTATCTATCTATCTATCTATCTATCTATCTATCATCTATCTACCATCTGTCTATTATCTATCTAATTTATCATCTGTCTGTTATCTATCTATCTTCATCATCATCATCATCATCTATCTGTCTATCTGTCATCTATCATCATCCATCATCTACATGTGCTGTTCATTTTTGAGACAGTGTCTCCTTCTATAACCCAGGCTTCCCTCAGGCTTACCACAATACTCTCTCCTGCCTCAGCCTCCCAGTGCAGAGATTGGCATTCTGTCCCACCGTGCCAGGCTCTGCACTTTACAGTACGGTGCTTTGAAGATCACTTTCACATGATCACTTGGCCCTTAGTCCTGCAAATCACACACTTCATGTTTATAAAGAAACCAACTGTCAATCTAAATCGATAAATTGTGTACTTTTATTTCTATTCATGCTGTGACTGGAATTCAAGTGCTTTTTGATCCATGGTGCTATGCCATAGTCCCTTTCCTTTCTAACTGGGACAAACTCAAGAGTACAGATTTCTCTCTGCTGAAAACAAGATTCGTTCAGAATAGCGTTGATGCGGCTGCTGGTCACGGGCATAGGGTGAGGAAAGAGCAGGTGGAGAAAGGAGGGTTCAGATGTGGACTGGAATTCGGGAACCTTCTCACCTCTCTGGGAAGAAGCACAGGAAGGAAAACTGGCCTCTGGACCAGACGAATGAAAAGTCATCTGCCCAAGTAGAAGAGAAGCAAATTCACTTAAGTCTGAATATTGGCATAGTAAAATAAACCTTTGTAATATTAAAAGAATTAATACGACAACGAAATATTAATCAAATGATTAATAAAAAGTTTTTTAAAATCTTCATCAGGCCAAGACAGTCTTTTGTTTCTGTATCAATGTGCTGATCTAGCTGTGCATTATTACCGTAGAAGTAGAAATGGCAGAAGGCAGGGTGCCCGTTAGGTTCGCCAGATTTTCTAGAAGCTGGGTGAGGGCACGCATAGTCTGAAAAACGGATACATATATTTTGAAAACTCTGTTCCACTTGGAGACCTGAGCCATGAAAATCCTAAAATACTTTACCCACTGGTAATTATCTAAGAGAACCCAACCCGTCATGTTAAAGGTAATGACCGTTTCTTAAGAGTATCAGAAATGCTACTTGAGGGGCTTTTTTTTTTCCTTCTTTTTTTTTAAAAAGTGGAATAGTTACACATTTTTGTCTTTGGGCTTTAGCGAGCGATCTCACATGACTTTGCTTTGTCATGCTAGAGATGCACAGGATTTCTTAAAGCTCTAGGCTGGAAATTCCTTCAGAACATGTGTTTTCAGAGTGTCTTCTCTGAGAAAACTGGGGAAAGTCCTGCCCTGGCACAAGGGGGAGTCCACCCTCCTCCCCCTCTAGCACACATTGCGTTACATAGAATGACATCTTTCACTATGAGTCTAGACAACTCCATTTTAAAATTCAATTTAATTTTTTGCATGTGTGGATGTGGTGTGTGTGTATGTGTATGTGTGTGTGTGTGTGTGTGTGTGTGTGTCACAGGGCACCTGTATGTGCCTGTGGAGGGCCAAGGGTGACTTCAGGAATCATCCTGGTTTGCTCTTCTTAGTTTTGCTCTGGGATTTCTCAGGCTCCACCTTCCACGGCTGGAAGTGTCAGCCACCACCGTTTCCACCCTGACATTTTTCTACAATGGCATCTGAAATCTGAACTTAGGTCCTTTTGTTTGTGAGGCAGAGGCTTAACCCCTGAGTTATCTCCCCAGCCCCATGATTCTATTTTTACAAGCAACAGCTTTGACTTGAGTTACTCCCTTCTGAGCAACTAACAAGAAAGAACGATTCTACATTTTGTCGTACAAACAAAACCCACCACCTGCTAGCCCACCTGGAAGCACAAACTATACATTTTTCCCAATAAAAAGGCACATGAAAATATGTACAGTGTATCACAAACATCAGACATCTGAACTTAGCAGTCATACTAGATGTCACCCTTTCATCCTGAGCATATAAATGAAGCACATTAAGAGGAGAGTGTGGTAGGCGTGCATCCGGTCACTTGTTGTGACCTCTCTCTAGGACAATAATCACGTGGAGGCCTCTGGTCTCTGTCCCTGGGGATGAAACTCCAATGCACTTTCTCTTGCCTCTGACATTCGGTTGACCCCAAGCCAATCCTTGAAACCTTGTCGCTCTGTCACCTGGCCTTGCATCTAGCAGCCCTGCGCCCCCTACAGACCTTTCCTGTGCCTGTATCAGCTCTGCCGGTCTGAACTCTGTAGCCTCTTTAACCCCTTCTTAGCCACTGTGTGACACATTGTGGTCTGAGAGTTAACACCAGCCATTATGGGGGCGGGGGAGGAGGTAAAAGGATCTGTGATCTCCATTGGACAGCTGTCACACAACGGCAGGATGAGTGGCTAAGCTGGAGTCCATGAAATGAGCATATGCAGTCAATTCTGACGCTGTGGAAAGATGTAAAGCAGGTCTCTCTGTTTCTGACACAGTGTACTCGCGATGCTCCCCTCGGATGGGATAGTGGCTGCCAGCCTCCCGTCCTGCTAGGGGGCTTCTCAGTGAGAGGTGCTGGTGGCCAGAATTCCGTTGTGACTTCTCTTTCCAGGGCGCTGGATCCAGCCCCTCTACCTTGTCTTGCTTATCCTGACCCTTCTTACCCAGTAACTCACAGCTTCCCCTATGGTAAGCCAGCCAGTCCCAGCAATAAGCCAGCCATCCTTTTGGCACGGCCGCCATTTTGTAAAGCCTCCACCTTAGCTACACAGACCGTACTACTAGCCCCTCACTCCCTCGTAACTCCAGCGGACTCCTTCTCAGAACCCGAGACTCTAAGAGAGCGCCAGCCCACCAGGTCTCTTCCCCTTGGGGGCTGTCAGGATGACTCTCTCCACCCTCTCTGTTGTAAGCTCTCTTTTGCTCTAATGCTATCCCACCTAAAGGCCACGCGGTGACTCCTTTATCCACCAGACTTTCAGCTCCAACTAAACTTATATTTCTTAAGTCTCTCCCTTGTCTCTCCCTTAAGTCTCTCCCTTAAGTCTCTCTCTTTACTTACAGACCTCCACGTGGCACTCATACATGCTTAGAGTCTCTCTCTGTCTCCCCCCCTCCCTGCTAACCTGATGGTGTCTGTGTTTTCTAAATGTGTGTGGCTTATTTTTGAGGCCAGTGTCTGCCATTATCGTCAAACTTAGCCTGCCAGACTGGTTTCAAACTCCTCCTAAGGGCTGTGGTAGGATCCAGTGTGTATGAAGAAAGTAATCATCATTAATGATCTAACTACTTATTCTTCTTCCTTCTATGTAACTGTTAAAACTGTTAGCCAAGCTATAAGACTCTGCTTGGGAGGGCGTGGGTTCTCTGCTTAGCTTTTGGAAGAGTCAGCTAGAGGATCTGGTAGGCCAAGTGTCATAGTTGGGCACAGGTGTCAATTTGACAGTTGAAGGTTTGAATTCTGGGCACATTTGTTGAGAATTAATGGTTGAGTTAAGCCAAGAGCAAACCTGCAAGAGATTATCTAGCTGATAGGGAAGGCCCAGCCCATGGTGGGTGGGATTAGGTCCTGTAATAAATCACAGGGAGCTGGCTGAGAGAGTTGGCATCCTTGTGTATACTTGGCTAGACATGCTGGTCTGGCAAGTAAGGATCATCCTTCTTTCAGCCATTACGTAGAGATGGTGTGGCCAGTTCCCTCAGCCCTGGTGTTGGTGCATGCTCTCCTGTCAAACTGGACTATGAACTGTAACTGGACTATCAGTAAGAAAATAAATACCATGTTCCCTTAAGCCATTTGATGGTCATTTATCAGCAACCATGGAGGCGAACTGCAACATCAGGTAAAGCATCTCACTACATCCCGTGCTCAGTTCTGAGGAGAACAAGCCAGTGGTGGTTCAGAAAGCACATTCCAGCAATTTCTGCTTTCCTCAGGGTTTGGTTTTAACTGGGAGAGACAAAAGCCTATTTATCTAAAATTAACCACAATTACCACTAATAGAAGTGGCATAATGAGAATGAATTCAAAACTTTGGTTCTTCTGTAAAACGGACGCCATATTGCCAACATTCGAGTCAGTTCAAGGATCCTTGCACCGAGGAGTACATTTTAAGTTGGCTTAAGAAAGCAGGTTCTTTTTGCGTGCGTGTGAGTTTGGTGTGTACACACATGCGTACAAGAGGGCACTTGAGTGTATGCCTGTGGAGCCCCAAGGGTGACACCAGGAATCATCCTGACTGCTCTATTTCCTTATCGCTTTGCTCTGGGGTTCCCAGGCTCTGCCTTTCAAGGGTTGGAATGACAGGTCGCTCTGGGGTTCCCAGGCTCTGCCTTTCGAGGGTTGGAATGACAGGTCATTGCTACATATCCGGACTGAGGTCCTTTTGCTTGTGAGGCACATGCTTTAACTTCTGAGCCATCTCCCTCGCCCAAAAAGTAGACTAAAAATCTTTACCCAAGGGATGGCTGCAATAAGCCAGACAGCCAAAGCTGGGGCTGCCTGTCAGGAGTGATGGGCTCACGGGATGACAGAGGGTGAAGAAATAGCTGGTCGGAAGCATGGAGGGCTGCTTGACCCCCAGATGTGAGTTGGCCATATTCAAGGGGGACGGGAACTGGCGAATGGACCTGCCTGAGGGGAGCCGTACACATGAGCCAATTTCAACGCAGCACCCTTGGAATTTTTTACGTTCATTTTAGGCTCCTGGACAAAAAGCAAATGTCGACTTTTCACATACGTGTAAAAGACCAGAGTGCTGTTATTTACAGTTCTGAGCAGAATGGAAATGAAGCATCCAATGCACGTTAAATTTTACACTCGGGAAAAGATGTGGTTGTATAAAAATCTTGGTAGAGGTTAGACTGTAGCAAAAAGTGGAGCGAAACATGTTTTATCCCACAGTCAAAGTGAAAGTTCAAAAGCTTTGTGCTCTGCTGTAAACCCAAATCCCCCCCCCCTTACTTTTCCTCATCAGCAATCCAGAGAGAACCCAGAGACCAGAGGGGACAGCTGTTTTACCATTACACACTTCTTGAAGTAAGTGACTTAAACTTGTCAGCCCTTTATGAAACTTCGAGGCTTTGGAATCTGGTCAAAAGCATCTTCTTTTTCCATCGTTGTATGTGGACCTTTGTCCACATGGTATTTCTTTCCTTCATATTTTTTTCCTTTCCGTTTTTTACTTTTTTAAGCCTTTAAGCAGATTATCTTAATGGGTTACCATGTGAACTGAAGTTGTGACCTCAGGTTTGCAGATCTAAGAAACATATTAATAGAGAAGGGGCATTTTTTTTTTCGTGCTGAATAACCCTGTAAGAGGAGAAGGAGAAAGAATTCTATTCTTGTGCTTTAGGCCTTCTTCCAAACTATCAAACCTCCTGCTCCAAATGGAAATGGAAAAGAAGCCTGTGAAATGCTCTCTCCCACTGGTATAGAACTGTTTTCCAAATTGGGATTATTGTGACCATGGAGGGGAAAAATATTTTTCAACTTAGGTTCAAGGCAACATGAACTCCAAAGGCAGAGCTCCAAGATTTCTCCTCCCCCCTTCCTACTCCATTTGTTTCAAATATTTTAGAGTAATCAATTTTGTTTAAATGGTTTTTAATCTAAGCTAAAATAGTATACCATAGATTTCCTGTGGTCTTGGTGTTCCCTACCTAGGGTTGTGAAGGAGGTCATATAGGTCATGTGCTTTTGACACATCCGTCTCCTCCCATCCAAGGTGAAATGTCCCCTGGGAGACAAGAGGGACCACTTCCCCTGCTTAGAGGTTTAACCTAGAATCAAGATTAAGGTTTCCATCCATCAAAAAGGCAAGGAAGCAGGAGTTGCTATGGTAACTCAACTTGGCCATTGACAAGGGAGACCCCTTTGCACTAAGAATTGTGCTTTGGATGTGCCCGTGAGACCTGGCAGGAGGCGTTTCCAGCCTCTCTTCCTGTTTCCCAGTCCTTCAATGCTCAGGCCATGGAGACTGTACTTTACCTCCAGAGTACTATTACAGAGAACAAAATGAAGTGCAGATTACATCTTACGATGTTTCTATTGCTTCTGAAGTGCCAAAGTGGCAGCCCAGGACTCGGGGACCATTGACATGATGTCCCTCATGCATCTGGCCATGAAATCTTTCAGTGGAAAATTGACAGGCGATACGATTTAAGGCAAAAGACAAAAAAGAGAAGTGATTCTGTGGATGCAAAGCAACGGCTGCCATTGGACTGAACGTGTCAGATTCTCTGTTTGGAAATGGGTTCTCTGATTTCCATGTGAGCCTCACAGTGGCCTAGGGAAATGAGCACCCCATATTCCTGAGGTGGAGGCTGAGTGGTGTTCAGCTCTTCCTAAGGTCACATGACAGGTAAGGCAGCAAGTTGGATTCAAAACCACATCTAAGTCCATCATCCATCTTCTCTGTAAGGAGCTGTGCTGACCACATCAGTAACGCAGGTCATAAACTCTTAGCCAATACATGCAACTCAGAAGGAGAGGAGACCTGGCTGGACTAGGTGGTGCACATTTGGGTTGCTTTGAATGATGGTTGGACCATCCACCCATCACTCTTCATCACTGAGCATTCTCATGAGCATCCTTCAAATTTTGACCTTTATTTAAGCAACTAACGCAAATACTTGAGAAGTATACAGAACTCTAATGTTAGAAAGTAGCTTCAGAGTGTTTAGTGTTTAAAGATTTGGGGGTGTCTGGGAGACTAGGGAGCTGCCTCAGCGGCTACAATGCTTGCTGTGTAAGCACAAGGACTGGCGTTCAGATTCCCAGAGCCCCACATTAATAGAGGTTGAACCCGGGGGGTCCAGCTGAAATCCTAGCACTTGTGGGTAGAGACACGAGTACCCTGAATTGAGCTGACTAGCCAGGTTAGCAGCAATCACTGGGCAGGGGGTTCAGTGAGAGACCCCTGCCTCAGTGAGCAAGGTAAGACTGAGAAAAATGTCTGACAAACTTAGGGCCTCTGCACGCACACCCACACCTACGCACATGTGCCCAATCAAGTGTGCGCATGTATATGTGAATATGTGCATATACACACACGCATACTAAACAGACACACATGTCAAAAATATTTCTTTCCAACTGCAGCCCTGGTTGGTAGATGAACCTGAACTTTAAAAAAACTATATATTTATTTGTGTGTATGTGTATGAAAGAGAGAGCGAGAGAGAGAGAGAGAGAGAGAGAGAGAGAGAGAGAGAGAAAGAGAGAGAGAGAGAAAGAGAGAGAGAGAGAGAGAGCGCGCAGATGCACACATGTTACGAAGTGGTAATCAGAGGACTATTTTTGGAAGTCGATTCTCTCCTTCCACTCTTTCGGAGTTTGAACTCAGGCACAAGATTGCCGTCAGGTTCCTTTACCTGCTGAGGAATCTCACCCTGCCCCCCAGTATGCACGTTTTTATGGGCGAGGAAAGTACAGAAAAGCGAATTAAGGGGCATTTCTGAGCCTCTTGAGAAGCTCTCGGCAAACATGGCTCAGTGTAGGGATCAGAGTGAGCCGTTGGCGGTCCCTTGAGTGACAGGGCTCACGGGTCTTCCATCCTACCTTCCAGACATTCCCACATTTGCCATCTAGAAACCGCTGAAGCGTTTTGAAAACTGTAGCATGGTCAGGGACAAGTACACATTCAAGGTTCCCAGGAACACTGGATGCTTGTGGTGCAAGGACTGAGAGAGAGAGAGAGAGAGAGAGAGAGAGAGAGAGAGAGAGAGGAGAGAGAGAGGAGAGAGAGGGAGAGAGAGAGAGAGGGAGAGAAACAGGGAGAAAGAGAAGGAGAGAGAGAGGGAGAGAGAGAAGGAGAGAGAGGAGAGAGAGAGGAGAGAGAAAGAGAAGGAGAGAGAGAGACGAGAGAAAGGGGAGAGAGAGAGAAGGAGAGAGAGAGGAGAGAGAGAGGAGAGAGAGAGGGGAGAGAGAGAGAGGAGAGAGACGGGGAGAGAGGGAGAGAGAGAAGGAGAGGGAAAGGGAGAGGGAGGAGAGGACGAGGAGAGAGAGAGGAGAGGGAGAGGGAGAGGGCGAGGGAGAACGGGAGAGGAGAGGGAGGGAGGGAGGCGGGAGGAGAGGGAGGAGAGGGGAGAGGGAGAGAGGAGAGGGAGAGGGAGGGAGGAGAGGGAGAGGGAGAGGATTGGACGAGGCGAGGAGGCCTCCAGAGCTAGGGACCCACGTTGCCACGGTGGGGATGGGTTAGTCATCCTGCATGGGATGGGGTCAGTTTGGCCCTCTGTCCAACTCCTGCTTCTGTTCCTCTTTGAGGGGCTCCTTGATCGTGGACTCCCCAGCTTCCCCAGCTGTGATCCATGTGCATATCTTTTCTTCATAAGGTGCCTTCCTGTGGGAATCTGGTATTTTAGCACAAAGCAGACCCGTGGTATTCAGTGTGTGTGTGTGTGTGTGTGTGTGTGTGTGTGTGTGTCTGTCTGTGTGTGTGTCTGTGTGTAATAAATGAGCCTTCTAGGAAAGGATCCCTCCTTGCCTCTTCCAGACTCTGCTGCCCCCATAAAAATCCTCCCCTGAAGGTGACGTCACTCTAATTTCTGTCTCTGGCATCCTATAAACTTCTTTTTCTGTGTGTCTCTGTTCTTTTCTCTTCTGATAAGGACACTTTTCTTGGAATTTAGGGCCTGCCTGAACCCGTTAAATGAAATGCACCTGTCAAAGTCTGAATGACAACAAGGCTGCATGTGAGGCATGCAAGGAACATAAATTTGGAGGGTCCCCTTTGAACCCCTGATGCCATTCACATCCCAGCACTAAAACATCAAAATGGACTCAGCCATTGTTAGTCTGTTATTTTTCCTTTTTCTAAAGCCACAGAGATGGGCCAGAGACAGCCTGTACTTCCAACTATATTTGTTATTCCTCTTGGCTATTAAAAACGATTTTGGTAATCATAAAATACTTGCGTATGGGGAGTTTCACTGTTCAAGAATGGCTGGACTTAGAGAAACTATCTTTGGCATAGTCAAATGACTGTCTACTTGCTTCCCAAGGGAGGCTCAAAAGAAGCTTAGAGAAGAGAGATTGACAGGTAAGTTTTTGTTTTAGCCTGGGCGGGTCTGAGATTCTGAAAGCATCCACTGTGGAACCCAGGTTCCCGCTGTGAAGCCCAAGTTCCCGCCGGCGCAAAATTCAAATCTCCCACCGGCGCCAAACTCTTCCGCCGGCGCCAACTCACTGCAGAAGTGTTGACCAGAGCCTGCCTGCCTGCCTCACCCTTTGGACCTCTCCCCCTGGGCGTGCCGGGAACTGCCCAGGGCGAGGTTATCGGCCAGAACATCTGTGAACTGACTCAACTTCCTTGTGTGCAGTGGAAATATTTGCAGAATGTATTTGCTCAAGGCAGTTGCTTTCCTATAAAAACCTTGCCCCAAATCCAGTCGGGGCCGTTCTCTTTTGCCTGAGCAGGGAGACGGTCCTAGCGCGCTAGATTAATAAAGCTTGCCTCTTGCCTTTACAGCAACCCAGTGGTTCTCGTGTCTCCTTCGGGGGTCTGGGTAAGGGGCCCAAAGGGAACCTTGGTTCCAACATCCACAGCCTCAGCCAATGAATTCCAGGCATTTTTCCCCCCTGTGGAACAGACCTGGCTGGCTGAGTTAGATGGCTGCTTTAGCGAGCAGCCTGGGAAAATGGGAACCGGTGTAGTTTTCTGTGGACAGAGGAATCCACAGTCTACGCGGTCTAGTTAAACGGGATCCAGAACGCCCTTGTGCTATCTCCAAGCACAAAATGCTTCCGGTCAGCACTCCTATTTACCGATGTAAACACCTGAGAGAGATCATTCGTCCCTGCTTAGCACACAGTCTGTGTGTTGGGAGAGAGAAGCACAAGATACAACGACCATACGAAGCAAAAGATGAGCACATGGAACATTCGTGAACCGGGGTAGGACGCGCAGACACCACCCCTGCTAGGTTTGCATCCTTGAAGCTTGAAAATCCCACTTCAGCCAATGATCAAGTCTGTGTGGATCTATTTGGGAAAGGACTTGGGGGAGTAGTTTTTGAAAAGGCAAGAAGGGTTTTTTGTTGTTTTTGATCCCGACGAAGGACAGACTATAAACTCCTCATCAGAACAGAAGAGACTCATCTTGAGAGAGATGTTTGAGCCCAGCCTCGTCTTGAGTTCTAAGATACCTCGGCACGAGTCAGCACCACCCGCAAACTCAACCACATCCTCGAGCAAAAGAAAGGGAGGTGGGGGACGGGGTGGGGGGAGGAAGCAGAGGTGGAGACAGCTAAGGGCTTCCGACTAATGATGTGGGACAGAGGGGAAGGAGAACGTGACAGACAAGGAGGGGGGGAAGCGTGAGCAGAGGGGACTGGAGGGGATCTCCGTGGCGTGGGTTCACCTGTTCCTCTGCCATCCCTGCTTTGCCTGTGTACACCAGTCACATTCAGGACGGGGACCCGGCTGGGCCGGCCTCTTGGGCCGTGTGGGGTCTCAAGCCTGTGTTAGTGTGAACCACTCAGGTTAGCAGAGTTATCACGAGGTCCCCAATTTCACACGCCAGAGCCATGAGGGTCACCCGGAGGGTGATTGTTTCCGAGGCTCACGGGTAAAATGTGTTCTGTGAAGTGCATTGAGAGGCAGGTTCTCAAGGGTAACTCAATTACAGGCAATTCACCTGACACGCACACTCCATTCTATATAGTGTGGCTAGAGGGTGCAATGATTTGTACTTAATTGCTAGATTTTGTTTTTCCTTCCTGTCCAGAGACAGTTAACTCTTAAGAGCCTGGAGCAAGAATCATTCCTCTTTTGGTTGTTTTTCTGATGATGATGATATCAAAGAGGAGGAAATTAGAAGTAATGCATCATTGCGTGAAGATCGGAAACGATAGGGAGGCACACTACCATTTTCAAAAGTAGTAATATTTTATGAACCCATGTGTGAACTTTGCTTTGGTCACCTCTGTGTATGTAGACATGTGCACATGTGTGGCATGCATGTACATATTTGACTTGCTAAAAACATGTGACTGGGTTGCATGTGGCAGTTTGGGACTTGCTTCTTTTACGGAGTGAAACATGGAGGCATTCATCACCTCTACTAGCGGAGACCAATACGATGAAAGCAAGGTCAGGAAAGGGCTTTTGTAGAGCTCGTCCTTTGGCTAACGTGGCTGCTCTTTCTAGGGACTAAGCTCTTGGGTGACTTTGTTAATGGAAAGGTAGGTCGCAGGAACATTTGGAAGGTACCAGGCTACTTGGGTGGCGAGACCTAAGGTGAGGCTGGGATGGAACTTCAGCAAAAGAACCTAGGGTTAGTGCACGAAGCAGTTTGCACAGCTTGCAGCTCATAGGAGGGCTGCAAGCTCCCTCTCACCTTGTACCATCAGTGTCGACCCCAAATCAAGGAGATACTCACCGTGACTCCGCAGGATGCTCGCAATGCTGCCCAGTACATTGCAGCTCTCAGTTTTTTATCTTAAAGCCACTAATTGAGCCCAATGCAAATTCATCTTCATAGACAGCCTGTCAGACACTATTTAGGCATCATCCGTGTTCTTTGAAAGAACATCAGCGGAAACCCGTAGACCTCATTGAACTTCATCTCTGACACTGGCTGATTGGAAAGGTAGATGCTCCTTTAGGAATATTGCCTATTAACCCCCAGAGGTTTCGCCTGAGCTGCTGTTTAACCTAACTCTCCAGAAATAAGGGGATCGTGATTGGCTTTAATGGTTACTTTACATAGCAGAGTGTCTCCGGCATTAGCACTTATGAGATTGCATTCACACATTACTTTGGCAAAGGAATGGACTACATTAAATTAGCATCAGGCACAATGAATGGTAATTGCAAGACTGTCATTTCTACAAGTGCAAAATTAATGTGTGCTGCAAGCCTGTTCCATTGTCTGCCACAGGAGAATCACAGAACCATGTTGTTCTGAGGAAAAAAAAAAAAGCCCACTAATAGCCCCAGTTAATGTGCGATGGTTTTCCTGAGCCATGACGCTCCTTCCTACCTTTGGTGGTATCGCGGGCTCATTCTTCAGGCCTATCTGATCTGTTTCTATGCTCACACGCCAGCCCTGCCTGAGCGTAGCATGGATGGCCAGTGAATGTTGTGGGGCGTCTTGTGTCAATGTTGCCGGCCTTAAATGATCCTCCTTGTGTTCACAAGAGCATGCATGGGTACTTAGGGAAAGCTTCTTAGCAAGAAATGTACCAACGGCATACAGGAAACTTCCCTGCACACTGTACTTTCAATTGTAAAGGAGAGAGTGATTTATAGGCATTTGTTGGGTGACTTTAGAAGAAACGCTGGCTGCTGCTCTCTTTACTATTTTGACTTACACAGAGGAAATTAAACCTCAGAGCGGGCGAATAAATTTCTCCCAGTCATGTGGGATTATATACATCCCAGTGAAAACATGTCTGTCTATGGGCGACTTATAGTGTCTGTCTCTGTGGAATTTATCAGGGATTTGAGGGCTCGTTCAAGACTATACGGCAGTCATGAAAGATGCTCTATGGTAACCAGCTATTGCTACTATTTCAGCATCCTTGATGTTATGGTGGGCTGAGAAGGGCTTATGAAAGTGGTGTGAGTAAGATGATGACTAACAGAGAAGCTGCTATGCTTACAGCATCTGGAGGGTGGTGGAGATGCACTAGTATCCCTGTGTTTGCTAAGTCATCCTAGTAATGAATCAGAGCATTGACCAGAGATTTTTTTTGCATATGTGTGTGTGTGTTTATACCAGAGGGCACTTAAGTGTATGTCTGTAGAGTCCCCAGGGTGACATCGGGAATCATCCTGGATTGCTCTACCTCCTTATTGCTTTGCTTTGGGGATTTCCAGGCTCCACCTTCCTGGGCTGGACGTTGAGGCTGCAGCCATTTCCATCCTACATTTTTATGTGGGATGTGGGATCCAAACTCAGGTCCTCTTGCTTGCAAGACAAAAAGCTTTAACCCCTGAGCCATTTCCACAGCCCCATCAGAGATGTAATGCTAAGGAAGGTTAGACTTAAGTGCTTTCAGAAGTTGGAACCACGTTCTTTATCACTTATCATTAGGGCATGATGAGTTTCTTTGAGATGTTTCAGTCTGTGTTTTATACTACGCTTTTCTCCTAGGCGACATCAAGCTTCTCTTATCTTAGTAAACAACAAAGGTCTCACGAAGACCAGCCCAGGAAACTTCCTACCTAAGGCAGGAGAGGAGCCTGCCTCCCCCTTAGACTGACATGCACCAGTTTGCAGTGGACGAGATACTGGATAAACCACCTGTGCTTCCCGCACCCAGGACCGAAACGGTTTCTCCCTTACCTTTGTTGCAAAATGTGCCGTCGTAGGCCGTGTGGGAGCAGTCGCAGGAGTAGCCGTGGTATTTCTCGACACACTTGCCTCCATTTTCACAGTTGGTCCCGTAGCTGGTGCAGTGGCCTGAGCACCCGGATTTGAACCCAGACGTGACCTTCGCTCTTTCCTCCAGGTCTAGTGTCACCCCGTTCATCCTCAACGAGCGGATGCAGCCCAGGAAACCCTGCTGGCCGCCGGCCCCACCTGGGAAGGACAGAAGACCCGGAGTTCAGCTGGGATGCGGCTCTGCATGGGCGTGCGCATGCACGCGACAGGTTTTGAACAACTGCGGGGCGGGGGAGGGGGGCAGCTTGGTGCATTTTTTTTTTCCTTGTCACTTTCAAGTTGGCCCTGTCTAAACAGCAAAATGTTGAAGCTTTCCCCTTAGGCTACAGTGTCTAATTAAAAGCGGCTGTCTTCTGTGTAGCACTACACGCGCCACGGAAGCAAAATGTTTGCAGATGGGTAAAAACAGCATCATCTAGATTCCTGTGGAAAAGAGCTTTGCACAAATCTTTAGTTTCTTCACTCTTTTACTCTTACAGCATTTCAGTTCTGTGGCATTATCCGTTGAGCTATAAAGCCAGAGACACATGAATCACTAGCATAGTTAGCAAGTCAATTAGTCGGAAGGCAGAAATCCATTTGCCACGTGACGGTGAGTCTTTTGAGTTTTGTCTCAGGAAGTTCTTTGTTTTCGGGTTCACACTGACTGCACCCAGAATCTTGTCTGGGGCAGTTGGAAATTTGAACTGACTGCTTTACACAGAAATCGGCTCCATCGTGTTGATTGCTGGGTCAAGTTAGACTTCAGTGCTTCTGTGTAAGGGCCATTTAAACATCTACAGCACAAAATGATTGTTCATCGCGATTTTTGGAGTAAGAATTAGCCTGAGACTCAGGATCATGAACATACTACAACCATCCTAGAAGCATTTACAGGAGGATTCACTGAGGCACTCTGCTGCAGGGGATTAAATAGTGTCAGTGATTCCTTCCTTCCTTCCTTCCTTCCTTCCTTCCTTCCTTCCTTCCTTCCTTCCTTCCTTCCTTCCTTCCTTCCTTCCTTCCTTCCTTCCTTCCTTCCTCCCTCCCTTAGCTGTGTTTTTTTAGCACAGTGGGTATAAGCAAGAAAGCTGAGATTTATATACATGCTAGTGTCTTACAGTAACAACTTTTCTGGAAATGGATCTAAAATGGATAGTTGGCAAAATTGTAAGAAGTTACTTATGAGGAGGACTTGGGGTGTCTTGCTCTATCATGCTCTGCCTCACTTGCTCAGTGGTCAGCAAGCCTCTCCTGTCTCTACCCCTCACAGTATGGGGGTTATAGGCTTATATGATCCTGACTGGTTTTTTTAACATGGGCTCTGAAGATTTGAACCCAGGTCCTCATGCTTGTACAGCAAGTACTCTTAGCCACCGAGTCATCTCCCTAGCCCTCAAGCTGGTTTTCAATGGGAAGCCTAGTAAGCATTTGAAGTGTTATCCACCCAATCTTCATGAGAACCTGCCGAAGCAGATATTGCTGCCATTATCTACTTGGTGCAGATAAGGAAACTGAGGTTTCCAGAAAAGCATGAGATACGAATGGAAGCTCCCAGAAAGAAGCTGCTGTGCCTGCAAGACCGATTGACTGATTAGCTGTGGAGAGGTGTGAAATATTGCAAACCCAGAGTGGGCTATCTGGGGCCATCCTTATCTCCCTTAATGGTGATTAGCCATTTCTCCTTGTGGCAATTAGTTAAATTCTTTGGCATGCACAACCAGCCCCCTGGCTTCCACTAACCCAAAGGCTGGCATCAGCTGGCATCTGAGATCTATGGCAGAGATCTCCTGATTTTTCCGTAATCTGCCAGCCTCAAGTTTCCACCAATGTACTTGAAAAGTGCCTTCATTTATAGTTTTATTTTTGTGTGGTTATAAAACTTCAAGAAGCTGTTATCACATGAGCATGTGGAACCTCAGTCTGTGTCCCTGGGCCACCATCACTCACACTTGGCTCCAGCATTAACCTCCTCTCAGCCCCTTTGAGGTGAAGGTTGTTACTTTCTGCTTACAAAGGTTTACTGAAGAACTCTAGTTTTCAAGCCGCTATGTTGTATCATATCTACCTTACTCCCAAGTTCATAGTCTTGATTGGCTAGTGATGCCCATCTAATACAGAGACAAAATATCTGGGTCAAGTATTCCATAGATGTACCATGTTTCTGACCTACAGATCTGAATGTCTTCAAAGCACGGAGCAGCTCAAATATAGAATCTAGATTTGATTATACATTGCACAGAACAGAAAGGGACTGTTAGGAGAGGAAGAAGACCAGAGCAAGGACAGCGGGAAGGAGGAGGTTGGCAGGAAGAGAACACAAATGAAGTACAGTGATCCATGGACGAAGAGTCACAATAAATCCATTAGTCTGCCTGAAAACTGAACCCAGCAAGCTCTAGGTTTGGGGAGAGACATTGTCTCAAAACATAAGGCGGAGAACAATAGAGGAAGATATCTGATGTCAATCTGCGGTCTTTGCATGTGGACGCTTGGTTGAGTCAACTTGCATATATATGGTTACATATTGCACGTGGGTAAGCTAAAAGAGCCAGCGTGGCTGGCCAGAGGCTAATTACACAGCATGAAATACCCATATATATAGGTATTTGTGTACACACACACACACACACACACACACACACACACACACACACACACACTCCCTGAAGTCAGCAGATCATTTGGGTAAGACTGTTGGTTGGGGATGGAATCTGATTACTTGGTCTGCTATCCTGGCCAAAAGTACCAACCCAGTGGATGAATCAGACAGGAGTAGTGGATCAAAAACTACAAGTGCCGCCAAATCGATCGGCAGCTGCTGAGCCTGTAGGTCCCTAACATTGACATAGCGAGCGAAGCCTTCCACTGTCTTTTCAAAACCAAGCCTTGTGGTTTTCTCATTGCATAGTGCATTGGTCTGAATAATAATTTTCCAGGGAACATCTTATAAAATAATCTTTATAGAATATTTGAATAGAGTATTAAGTGTAGAGAGTCCTGAGCCCTTGTGGATCAAAGCTACGAGGCAGTAAATGGCAAAAGAAGTTATTAACAACGAGGCCCTTCGAAAACGTTATTAACAACGAGCCTTTGAAGGATTCCATCCTGCATCTGCTTGTCACGAGGCCTCGCACCTCTGCGCTGAGGAGAATCAAGGCTTCTGACAGATTTGGAAGAATTTCAACCCATTCGGCACGTTCCGTGGGTGAGAATCCCAACTTGGCATCGATCGTTGTGCTTTTGTTTTTTCATTCAGGGCGTCCACAGGGCCTTTTATTACAGAAAATAATAATTTGAATTTTCTTCACTTATCAATCGAGACAATTAAAAAACCCTATCAAAATATGCTGAAATGTTTAGATCATGGCTTTTGGATGAGATACTCCCCTTCCTTTTTGTCTGGTCATCAGTGCAATAGTTGATACACAAAAAATACAAAAAAAGTATGTTATGAACATATATATATATATATGTGAAAAATCAAAGAAGTGAAAAAACAGGATAAAATGAAAGAAGCAGCTGTGATGAATATTCAATATGTTTGTAAAAATAGGAAAAAAATGGAAAAAATAAAAGAACTGAACAAACAATTATTTATTTATTTATTTATTTGTGTGTGTGTGTGTGTGTGTGTGTGTGTCTGTGTCTGTGTCTGTGTATGTATGTGTGTGTGCCAGAGGGCACTGTGTATGCTTCTGGAGGGCCAAAGGTGACTTCAAAATCACCCCAGATTGCTTCTACTTCCTTTTTTGCTTTGCTTTGGGATTTCCCAAGCTCTAATATCCAGAGCACGAAGTGGAGTTTTTATGTGGGGTCTGGGTTACAAACTCAGGTCCTTCTGCTTGCAAGACAGAGCTTTAATTCCTGAGTCATCTATGCAGCCCTGAATTTTGCTTTTTTTTTTTGCAGTCATGCAGGTAATGCAGCAGGAAACATTTCCCAAGCAATGCACGTACAGCCAGAGCATCTTTTGCTATTTGAGCAGCATCTCCTTTGGTAAAGATGGTGTTGCTCATTTTGCCATTCTGCTGCCATTGGGGTTTTAAGCTTTTTCCAATTTTCATTTTATATGATGCTGTAACAATCTTGGCACAGTTATTCAGGATTTCCTTAGCGTTAATTAATTACACTTTCGAATGTAATTGCCGGCTACATTTTAAAGACGTGTGAAAAACATTTTCCTCTAATGTTCCCACTTCATCTCCACAAAAACGGTATGGGGTGAGCAGTCCCTCACAAAAACTTGATTGATGCTAGACTGCATCCTCTTGAATCGGCCCAATTGTGTGTTGGGGGAAGGGGGAATTCACCATTTTAATTACTGAAACTTGAGTTGTTTTTATATTTTTCTTAGTCTTTTTTAAATTGATGCTCCATTCTCTTTCTGGTTAGTTTGTTTCCATCAAATCCCATCCAACAAAAGAAGGCGGAGCTAGATGAGGCTTCCTGGCCCTTCGGCTCGATGCTCTGGTCCGTGGTTTGTGATGTTTGTGTTTGTGCTTCTGTTTTGCGCCCACTTCAGATTTCAGAAAAGAACTCTCAGGCTTCTTTTCCCCCTTTGATTTCTTTTTCTTTTTTCATTTCCCTTTTTAACTAGTGTTAACAAATGACAACTTTTTTCTCTATTTTGTTTTTGGTTTTGTTTTGTGTGAGATTCGAGATTGAATTTGGATACACCAAGCAAGGATTCAAGTCCCTTAGACAAAACATATGACTACAGGCTGTGTTTGTTCATTCATAATTAAGCTTTTAAAAGGATTTCTCAGGCTGGAGAGATGGCTCAGAGGTTAACATACTGCCTCACAAGCAGAAGGTCCTGAGTTCAGATCTGAGATCCCACATAAAATAGTCAAGCAGAACCAGTTGTAGCCCGTACTTCCCACCCTGGTGGGCGGAGCTAGGGAAATCTCTGAGTGAAGCAAAAAGATAGAAGCAATCCAGGATGATTCCCAAAGTCACCCTTATTTTATCCACTATCCCTCTGAAACACACACACACACACACACACACACACACACACACACACACACCCTAAATAATGCTTTAAAAATTTCTCTTAATTCATAAAGCAGATGTATGGAATGCCATTTCAGTGTAAACTAAGTAGTTCAGCTTTTTCCTTTCTTAAGAAAGAGGAAAACTTCATTTATTTAAATAGATCAGTGAGCTGGAAAGTACTTTTCTTGATCTACCTGATATGAAGAAAAATTTTTTATCCTGAAAACGGTCATTCTACGTTCTGCACAAGATTTAATGCACCCGAACCAGTGGAAGTTATTTGAGTTCAATTTACTATTTTGGAGCAATCTTTCTTGGTGGGCAAATGTCGAAAGTTTAAATTATAGGTCTTCAAGCAAAAAATGCTACTTAACCTTTGTTAATTAGAAAATCAACACATTGTCATTTGGAAGAGCCCCCTGCTACGCAAGGGCTCCATGCACATTAGTTAGACCTGTGATAATTATCCAAGGTAAGATGTGGGTTTAATTTGTATATCATTTTTCATCTGAAATGCTAGGCAAGTATTGTAATTAAAGATTAATTATGAAAGTGCTGTAATGACCTATAATGAGAAATACAGCCATCAAATGTGTAGAACATTTGGGAAAAATAATCAGGTATTGCATTAAACCAAAAAGGGGGGGATAATGATTGAGGGGAATTATGAAAAGAATACTGTTCTCACATTAGAGGTTAACTGTCCTAACTGTCCTAAATTGGGAAGTTTGATAACAGAATCCCTTTGTCCGGTTAGACTAGCAACTTGTCATGGTTTGAAATGTGAGCTGTCCCCACAGGCTCAGGTGTTTGAATCCTTAGCTGCTGCCATTATTTGGGAAGGTTGTGGCACCTTTAGGAGGTGGAGCCTTGCTGGAGAGAGGCAATCACAGAGGATGGGCCTTGAGGTTGGCTAGCCCCGCCCTGCTGAGTGAGTTTGTCCTTGAGCTTGCAGCGGCAGTTCTCAGCCTCCATGATGTCTGCGGCGACTTAGCCTATCTCCAGCTTCTGCCACCAGCCATGCCTCTTCCATCATAAAGAACTATATCATCCCTCTGAAGCCATAAGCTGAATACATCTCCCTTTTATCCCATTTAGTGCTTGACTTTGGGCGTTGTCTCACAGCAACACAAAGAGTTACTGGTATACTACTCACTCATTTGCCAACCACACTGAAACCCACACAGTTGAAACAGTCCCTTATCAGAGTGCTGTATATGTTTACTTCACTCCTATAAAGAAGTCTCTGCACTTGCAGAAGGATAGAGAAATTCAACAGTAAACCCAATAAATAAACGTAGTATGAGAAAGTAGTGACCTTTGTGGTCAAAGTCAAGCCAAGGACGTTTAAGTGAGATCTGGATTGAAGTGGGAGAGGTTTTAAATAGAGAAACCAGGATGGACCCTGTTGAGAAAGGACTGTAAGCAGAAGAGGACAAGTGGGAAGGAGAACGGGGAACAACACACGATGCTCAGAAGAGCAGAGCCACTGATCACTTTGCAAGCTTTGCAAGGCACTAAGAAGAGCATGGCCGATGGTGGACCAGGACGTTCCTTTTGCCTGCTGGGGTTGCAACTAGCAACACAGATGCTGGGTGCAATTTGATATCCAGGTGTCAGCACACAGGGATGAGGGAAGCGTGCACTGTGCATGGAGATGTGTTTGCACATTGGGTCTGCGACATGACACCTGGGTAACCGTCCCAGGTTGTTTTTGGGTCTTAGTCTTTTTCTATTAGTTGTAATGTCCATACACCGATATATATTTTGCAGGGCATCTTAATACTGGGTCATATGACACAGCTCATTGCATCAAAACTCAGCTAATAGCAGGTATTATGACTATTACTAGTACTGACTACAAGCAAAAGATGAAATAAGAAAACTATGGCTAAGATGGTGAATGTATGAAAATCTGAAGCTGGAAGTTTTATGAGTGTCCTGGACCAAATCGTATCTGTATAGTCCCAATTCATCTACTTCAACCTTAAATGCCAACATGAATCAGGCTATATTTAGACTGCATAGGGTTTTTAAAGTGGAGTCAAGGTTAGACAAGTTCATAAAAATGAGAATGTAATTGAACATGATCAGTGTCCTTAGAATAAGAGAAAGAGAGCTCAGAGATGGGCACACCTTGACAGAAAGAAGGCTAAGGGAAGACACATGAAGAAGATGCTTGGTGGGAAAGTCAAGGAGAGATGCCTTGGAAGGTAACTGACAGCCCAATGTTAGATGTCAGCACTTGGAGCTAGGAGAAAATAGACTTCTCTAGTCTGAGCCCTTCCATGCATGGCATTCTGTGACATCCCTAGTGGAAAGACAACTGACCAGTGGTCATCGTCAGGTTGGGCTGATGCTCTTGGCCAGAGGACGTGACCTTGCAGCTCATCTCTGAATCATGATGTTTGCCTGGAGTGTCCGGTGTCAGGGGGATGCTGTCTCTACTGCCTGCTGTGGAGATGGAACCTATGAACTGCAGAGAGACCTGCAGTCTGTTACCAAAATGCCATGAAAGACTGGCTGGGCCACAACTGGACTCCTCTAGCCCAATGGCCCTCTTGGATCTCAGTTCTGTATGATGATCTGTCCCAGGAAGATAAGGGGCCACAGCAGCTGTGTGCTTAGATAGGGCACCAGCTGGAGTCTCTGTTTCTAATTCTCCTCTTCTCTAAGTCACCATTGCATCTTGGGTCATGATGGTCAGTTTGACTCCATGAAAATCTATGGCGCCTGTGTACATGCGTGAAATCAGACTGCTAGTTATTGGATTGAGCTGTAAGCTGCAGATGGCTTCATTTTTCAGTGGTGGAGGGAACATAAGGAAATGGGTTCCTACCTTCAGTGTGGAGCTGTGTGATTGACAAGTGTTGATTGTGATGCTTCTGTCAGCTAGGTGTCTGAGGCAAACCTGAATGCAGCAGAAAGTGGTTTTGGAGACTTGTTTTATGAGATAGTGGGCAAGGGTGGTCATTCATAACTTCCTTTGCTAGAACGGGCCTTTTAATTCATTATTGCTGCATGGATGTTATTTCTCTCTCTCAGAATAAGGGCCACACAGGACATGGGACTCCAAACTATTCAGCTAGAAGGGAATTTGGGGAGACAGAAGAAATGAGGAGGATGGGGTTCTGGAGGGAGGACAGGCGTGGTAGAATAGTGGTTATCTCAAACCTAAAACTATGGGCTGCAGAGATGGCTCAGGGGTTAGGCTTTTGCCTCACAAGCAGAAGGTCCTGAGTACGGATCTGGGATGCCACATAAAAAATACCAGGTGGAAATGACAGTGGCCTGTGCTTCTGGACCCGGAAGGCAAACTCCAGAGCAAAAGCAAAAAGGAGGCAGCACACTCCAGGGTGATTCCTGGTCATCCTTGGGCCCATAGGCACACACAGTGCCCTCTAACACACACACACACACACACACATATGCAAAAATAAAACAAAACTAATACTAAAATCAGCCAAATACTATCGGTGTTAGGCACTATCTCCATATATGAATTACGTGCTGGGTACATACAACTCTTAGGGATAAATCACATTATCATGCCTGCTTCACAAATTAGGAATCTGAAGTTAAGGGAAATAATTTGCCCAATAGCTGGTCAGTGGCCTTATTCACAGCGAGGCTACCTGTGCTCTGCTGGGTCGTTGTCTGCGTTGAGGGCTTGGGCTATGGGCGGCTCTTTGTTTCCCACGTCTTGACATGTTTCAAGGTGCTTAGGCATGTAGAATGCTGTATAACCATCTCTGTAGCACCTGGGGCATGTCATGTTCTGTGTGTCACAACACTGGTTGCAAAGCCACAAGGAGAGGCTGAAGCTGGAAGCCAGGAGAGGAGAGGACCCACTCCACCTCCAGGCCAATGGAAAAAGATGCTTCACTGACGTCATCATCAAAGCCGTACTTTTCTCCCTCTCAATTTCAAAACCTGATACTACTATTTAGAAGCCAACGTAGGCATGGAATTTAGCCACTGGATGGTGAGCGATAGATCCTGCTTCTAGATTCAGGAAAACAACGTTGATATCGTAGGATATCATATCATCAGCAGGTCTGATGGCGTCTAGTTACACACTTGGGGAAAGGAGAAAGAGGATTTTCCTATTCAGACCAAATCTTGGGTTAACATACTTTATACACTTCAATGCAACCCGCAACTTCAAAAGCAGCTGAGTTCTGTCTAAACGCTTGTCCTTCCAATGCATGCGTGTCATGGCATGCTCTAGTGAGCTCCGTTCATTCCTGGAGCAGGAGAAGCGGTCTTCTGCCACTTAACATTTCCTCTCTTTCCCTAACTGCCTTTTTCTCTTAGTTCTTATTACCCATCTTTTTTTATTAAGTAATATATTTTTTCCACTCATACAAACTTAATAGGTACCCAGGTCCCTTCCCTCCCTCCACCCCTCCCCAGACCCCCTTGCTCCCTCCCCCACTTTTCTCCCTTCCTTTCCCCCCTTGCTCCCTTTCTCCCATTACCGCCTCTCCCCCTCCATCCCTGGAGCATCCTTTAGTGTGAAAGTGGGTCCTCCACTTTAGTGAGGTGTAAGGACTCAGTAGCATTGCCTAGAGCTCTTTTGTGTTCCCCTTAGTATAGGAACCCTCTTGTGGCTGTTAATCCCTTGCTTCTAAGGATCCTAGTGCCTGTGATCCATGCTACACTTTGGGGGGGCCAATGTCAGTCACTGCGCAGGTCATACAAAGTCCTATTATGGTTACTTCGGCCCTATCTTGTGTGGAGTATCTTGCATATCGTTGCTCCTCCCCATCTTTAGGCTCTTACAATCTTACCGACCCCTCTTCTGCATATTCCCCTGAGCTTTAGGATGGGGAGAGATGAGGCTGGCCTGTTTCCAGGTAGTCAGTATAGGGCCTCTTGCTGTTCTGAATTATGTTTTTTTTTTTCTTCCAGTGTTGCTGCTTCTGCTCCGCCCTTGGCTCCATCCTGATGATTACCCGTCTTTTAAAAGTGCTATCTATATGTGGTCTCTTTCAGATCAGAGCCAGAAATTTCTAGTATTGCTATTCATAGTGGTAGCACCTATTTTTTTTTTTAATCCCAGGAACTCAAGGTTACATATGTCTTTGCAGGTGTGAACCTCAGATCAAGGCTGGGGTAGAGAAGCTGGGAGAAGTCCATTTAGCTATGATCATTGGGTTCTACAAGGTTCCATGGACTTTCCACGGCTAAGAGGGTAGAAGTAAAAAGTGGCTCTAATCTAGATCATCCTTGATCATTACCTGCAAGGAAATGAGAGACCAGTCATCCATAACCGAGGCGGAAACATTGCGTGAGGGTTCCAGCCAATATCTCAGCTAATGCCAGACAGGCAAAATTTCAATCTGGTATCAGGGAGAATGTCTCTTGCTAACTGTCCCTCTGTGTCTAACCGATTCTCTGCCTTGTTCTTTCCCATGAGACTCTACAACTGACCAAATCCCGGCAGGGCAGCCTCAAATTTCTACTAGAGACCCCATAACCAACTGAGGGTTGTCCTTCCCAGTGAGCTCTCTGCTGTCCCTTGGGGCATGCAAATCCTGCTGGGAAGGTGGGGCCGTGGGATGGACTCATGAGGCTGCTGAGCCAGGCTTAGAGAAACTTGGGGCAAATAATATACGTTCAGCTTAACTCGTGCAGCGCGGGGGGTTTGTTTCTCTGGTGAAAACTTCTTAGATGTGAGAAACGGCCATTTCATTCATCTGTGGATTTGGACAGATTTTATGACCAGATTTCTGATCCCCATGTTGGAGAGCACACTGATTTGCTCTTTGCCCTCTTGGCACTTGGCATTTTTTTAAAAATAGAACTTTATTTATTTATTTGTTTGTTTGTTTGTTTGTTTGTTTGTTTGGTGTGTGTGTGTGTGTGTGTGTGTGTCCCTGTGGAGATCCAAGGGTGACTTTGGGAATCACCCTGGACTGCTTCTACCTTTTTGCTTTTCTCTGGCATTTCCCAGGCTCCGCCCACCAGGGCCGGAAGTGCTGGCATTTTTACATGGAACCTGGGATCCAAGCTTAGTTCCTGCTGCTTGTGGGGCCAACTTTTAGTCCCTGAGCCTCTTTCCAGCCTCCGCCTGTCATTTCAGACAGTGCTGGATTTTCTCGTCCATGAGTTTGGAATGCAGATGTCGGAGGAGCAGCTGACCAAACAAGCCACGTTATTGAGTGGGAGGAAGCTGGCCAGCCAGCTCAGCTCAGGGAACGTTCCGGGCATTCCGGTCTTCACTAGTTTATAGGGACTCTTGGCTTTCCCGTGAGCTCAGGCCGCTCTCGGATGAGAAAAGGTCATCAGATCAGCAAACAGGCAGAGGAGGAGGAAGCGGCACCTCTGGCCTAGCTTGGCCTGAACACTGTGGTTCTCCTGAGTGTCCAGTTGAGTTCTCAGGCAGTGCAAAAAACCTGAAGGCCTGTGATTAATTCTTCACCTTCTTCGAGCCACATCTTACACCCCTGAACTCTGAAGACGCTTGAGATATTTTATTTTATTTATTTTTAAATTTATTTTATGTGTCTGTGTGTCCGTGTGTCTGTGTGTCTGTCCTACCAGGGCCAGAAGTGCAAGCTCCTGGCATTTTTATCCACCTGCCATTGTCGCGTGGGATCCAGATCCAAACTCAGGACCTTCGGCTTGCCAGGCAGAGTCTTAACCCCTGAGCCACCTCTCCAGCCCCCGAAGACACTTTAGAAACAGAGCCCAGCGCATAACATCTGGGATGTTTGCTGCTGGTTCAGCTGACCCAGCATCCTCTCCAGGAGCCCCGGGGGAGCTGGGTGCCTTCCAGAAGCTTCCCAAGGCAGCCTGAGCATCTCTGACCTGCTGAAGCCCCTTCTGAGAAGGCTCTCCAGCTCTGGCAGTTGGTTCCAGGGCCCGCCCTGTGCTGACGAGCCTGCTGGGCTCCCTGCTGAGCCACACACTTGCTGATGGGAGCCTGCTGATTCCTTCCTCAGGGCTGTGACCGCCACAGCCGCCAGGGCTGCAGACTCCCTGGTAGGTCTTGATGACGCAGCTCTGGGTTTCCTCATCCTCCGATAACGCTCTGAGCATGCTCCCTGCATTCCCATCCCCAAGAAAGTCTGGCTCCTCCTGCCTGCTGTGGAGGAACGAGGTCAGAGCATCTGGGGGGCTGAGGCGGAAGCTACTGTCTGGTGTAAACACACTTGCCAAGACATCCAGGGGCTTAGCATATGCTGATTCCATATTTGGAGTCAAAAAAATGAGAAAAAAGTTTTCCCTATTATTTATAAGAAATACATGAATGGCTTTTTCTTGCTTCACATCAAATTTTGAATGAACTACTGTTTTATCCATAACCTTGACGTGTATGCAGAGGTGAGAGGACAACTTTGTGGAATTGGTCCTCTCTTTTTTTTTTCTTTCTTTTTTGTGTTTGTTTTTTAAATTATTATTTTTGCATGTGTATACATGTTCGCGCATGTGCATGTGTGTGTGGGGGGGAGGGTGCCAGAGGGCACTTTGGATTGTCTTACCTCCTTATTGCCTTGCTCTGGGTTCCCCACACTCTGTCTTCTAGGGAAGTTCAGGCTGCTTTATCCACCCAGCATTTTCCCATGGGATCTGGACTCTGCTTGGGAGGCAGCGGCTTTACCCCCTGAGCCCTCTCCCCAGCCCCCCCTTTCCACCTTTCCGTGGGTTCTGGGGATTGAGCAGGTTGAAGGACTGTCAGAACTAGAACTCTTACCTGCTGGGTCATGGCCCTCTGTTAACTTTTCTTTTCTTCTTCTGAAGGTCCTGGGGATTGAACCTACGGCCTCTAGCATGTGAGGCAAGCACTCTACCTACCAACTGAACTACAGCCCTGTATGAGGAACTCTTTATGCAGGTTGTCATTCTTGGCACAGGTGTCCACTTGACTGTTGAGGGTTTGAGCTCTGGGCACATTTGTAGAGAATTAGTTGCTGAGTTAAGCCCAGAGCAAACCTGCAAGAGATTGTCTGGCTGATGGGGAAGGCCTGGCCCATGGTGACTGGGATTAGGCCCTGGAATAAAATACAGAGAGCTGGTAGAGAGAGTTGGCATCCTTATTTACACACTGGTCTGGCAAGTAAGGATCGTCCCTCTCTCAGTCATTATGCAGAGATGGTGTGGCCAGTTCCTCAGCCCTGGTGTTGGTGGATGCTCTCCTGTCAAGCTGGACTACAGACTGTAACTGGAGTACTGTAAGAAAATAACCTCCTTGTTCCCTTAAGCTTAGTGGTCATTTATCAGCAGCCATGCAGGTGAACTGCAACACAGGTCTCCATCTACGGACACAAAATTGTAGAAATCTGAGAAGCTCTAAGGGGTCCCTGCCTGTATTCTGAGGACCCTGAGGTTCAGAGAGGGGGACACTGCGCTGAGCCTTTTCCATTCTGCCTGTCTTGGAGAAGAGGCCCAGGTTCTCACTAACAGAAGGACTTCTACTTCCTGCATAGGTCCCTCCCTGCTCCCTGGCTTAGGAAAGTTCCGGAAGCAGCACGGAACAGTGCGGATGGTGGCGCGGTTACTCACCCACGAACAGTTGGCTGTAGAGCTCCAGGCGGGTGTGGCCTTCGGTGGGCGCCTTGCGGGTCTGCGGGGGCAGGCGGTCCACCTGCAGGCTGGCCTGCTTGACGTTCCGCTCCGCAGTGACCCGATGCCACTGGTCGTCGTTGAGGGGCGAGGGCGACCGCACCACGATCTCCACCGGCCCGTTTCCCACGTCGAACGAAAAGGACACTTCTGTGGCCGCTGGGGACGCAGAAAGCACGAGACACATGAATAAGATTTGTTCAGATGTGAAGGGAAAGCGAAGCGAGATAAGGAACCCTGTAACCCAGGCACGGCTAACAGGCCCAGGCAAGGGAAGGAGAGTCGGTGGAGGAGAGATAAACATCCATCTGTTTACTCTTATTAACCAAGGGGAGGTAAAGAAATTTCTCTCCTGGGTCTGTGTGCCAGGTAAGTATTTATTTACCCATGTAATCTTCAGACAATATCCCTTAAGCTTAGTAGTTACCATGGTTGCAGTTCTAGATAAACAAATCGAAGCCTCGGGCTGGAGAGATAGTTCAGGGATTAAGACTCTGCCTCTCAAACAGAAGGTTCTGAATCCCACAAACAAACAAACAAACAAACAAACAAACAAACAAACAAACAAACAAAACAACCAGGAAGAAACAGTCCTGGCTTGTACTTTTGGCCCTGGTGGGTGGAGCCTGGAAAATCCCAGAACAAAGCAAAATAAGGAGGTAGAAGCAATACAGATTGATTCCGTAATCACCCTTGGCCCTCTACAGGGACACCCATGTGCCTTCTGATACACACACACACATACACACACACACACATACACACAAGAAATTGAAGGCTAGAGAAGCTAAATTGTCAGCAAGACACACATGCAGAATATTTAGTAAGTTAGTGGAAGTAGGATCTGAATCCATATTGGTCAGATTTTAAATGTGGAGATCCTGGGATTTCATGTGTAATCGACTATTTTGTAACTCCATGGCGGCGTGAGGGGAACATGTGAACACCCAAGTCCAGTGCTGGGCGTTAGCGCTGGGGTTTCCAAGAGCTCCCCTAGGGGACACTACTATGTAGCCAGAATCAAAAGCTGAAGTCTTAGGAGCGCTAATAAGTCATTCCATTCATCTTCACAGTCCTCGCTGAAACAGACAGTGACAGTCTCAGCTCTCATCCTCAGAGGCCTCCGGACGCACCTATGAGGAGTTGTCTAACTAAGGCAGACTTCCTGCTCAGCCCGTAGGAGAGTCTTGAAGACCCAGGCCACGGTGGGCAGGAGGTGGATAAAGAGAGTGGTTGGTTGGCAGGAGTGGCAGTCACTCTTTCTGCGGCTGCGAGACAACACTCAGACTCAAGCCACCGAAGGGGAGGAAAGGAGATTTATTTGGCTTACGGTTCCAGAGGGGAGATGCAGTCGGTTATGGTGGAAAAGGCACGGCAGGCGGCAGACGCTGGGGGAGGCTTAGGTCACGCCCATCATGGAGCCCCAGAGGAAGCAGGATGGGGGTGCCCCAAGGCTCGCCTCCCGCGGCACACCCTCCTCCTGCAAGCTCCACGCCTACAGTTGCCGCGACCTTCCTAGACATTAACGTCAGCTGCAGACACACACACATGAGCCCGCGGGGGACAATTCACATTCACACCAGGACAGCAGGCGGGCGGGCAAGCACGCACACTTCGGTCCTTGTCCTCCGCTGTCGCTGGGGACGTCGTGTGACCGGCTCCCTTGGCCCCTGATGCTGTAACTCTCCTGCCACGATGGGCTGCAATCCGGAATTATGAGGCTGTCATAAAAACCCCTCGCTCTCCTGTGTTCCCCTTTGTTTTGTGGGTCACCGATTTATTACAGTAGCGAGTTACAAAACCATAACAGGGACCCGTGAAATATTTAGGCGATGGCGGTGAGTTGCATCTCTTTCCTTTTTTGGAGATCACTTGTGACTTTCCTCAGCATAATCCCTCTGTGTTCTGGGTTGCAAAGCTTGGCCTGCGTCCATGTAGGACTCTGGTCCTGCTTGCTAGCTGCCCTCCAGCACTGACCACAAATCACTCTTGTGTCCGGAGCGCTCCTCTGTCAGTCCCGTTCTGCAATAAATCACCAAGAACAGGCGGGTGCATTTGGCCCTGGCTTTGTCAACTTTACTTATAAGCAGGTTTTTCTATTTTATTTCATATTTTCAGTTTTATGTGAAGTTCCTCAGTGACTACTAGGTACTTTATAAACACATTTTCTAGATGTGTATTTTTCTCAGGACTGGCAGGAGTGGGAGTTTTCTGCTGAAACAGCATGCACATCCTGTACTCCCTTAGCTATGGGGGGATTCTTTGCAACATTAAAGACGTGGTTCACCGGTGAGCTTTCTGGTTTTGCTTATAGAGATATCCAGCCCTCTATCCATCAAAAAGCCTTTGGCCTAATCTCTAAGTAGTTTAATTAAATATCTGTCATTTTTTTTCTAGAGCTAATGGAAAATTCTGTGTCTTTGGGCTACTACCATTTTGAGACAGTGTCACAAGCAATCAGACTTCTAATTTAAAAAGCCGCAGCGGGCTAGATTCTCTCAGGGCTCCCTCCATTCCCTGTCTCTGTGTTGGGGCCCTTGAAAGCTGCGTTAACTTTACTGAGCTACAGGACATTAGACACAGGGCTCAATTTAATCGACCTAATTGTACCAAGGAATTTGGATTCTTCATGCCATTAGAAAGAGGACTTTAATTTTAATACTTGCACTGATTACACGCACACACACACACACACACACTCCTGGTCCAAATTCGGGGTCCCTGCCTCCAGGGTCACTGTGATGAGGCTTCACTTGCAGGTCAGTGACCTCCATCTCGGTTACCATGGAAGCCGGACAGGAAGGAAGGTGGCTGCATCACGTGACCACAGACCGGGGGATCCAAGGGTCGGATGCAATTGATGGGGGAAAGTAGCCTTGGCTTAAGATTAAATCTGCTCTGTTCTGGAGGTGACACGTGTTAGCAGCTACATTTTTAAATGTAAGCTGTCAGAACAAGGCGAGATACAGGGCTGCCGGGCTAAGCAGGAAAGATGGTTTTGTTTCAATGGCATCAGCCACCATTGGGGAAATCAAATTTAGGGATAAATTGAGTTTAACCCCGAGGCTTGACTCGAAGGGGAGATGCCGGTCTCATTTCCTCTGTGACTGTCCTTCTGCTATGATGAATCCTCGTCCCAGCCTTTAAACTGTCACCACTTAGAACTCTGAGATCCTTGACAATCTCTGGAAAACATCTGCACTTTTCTCTCCCGCTGTTGTGATAGATCCTCCTGACCTCTAACGCAGTGCTTTGCTCGTGGAGACCCAGGAAGAAGGATTCAAGATCCAGGGTCTTTATGAACAACCCCCATTCCTCCCAGGGGCTTCCCTCCTGTTCCATTGAGGCAGCCTCAGGTGCTCCCTGGTGTAAGCGAGCGGGGAGGGAGGGCTTCCTTCCTCTCTGTCACTCAATGTCAGCGTCCCCGACATCCCTAAGGGACGCCTTGGAGAAATCCCTTCTCCCAGGCAGACCGCCAGGGTGTCTCGAAAACTTCCGAAGTTCAGTATGCGGCTGATTGCTCTTGGCCTTGTGGGTGAGAGCAGCTGACATTTTAAGAGAGATAATTATAGAGAGTCAGTGAGTGAATAAAGCGGGGCAGCTGAGAGGATACCAGGGCCGGCGACTCTGGATTCACTTGACGCGTGTCCGCACTTGGAGACTGAAGTCATGCAAGGTCTCGGCCTGCAAAGAGGGGATTTGGTATGTAATGAAGATTCTATTTCCAGAAAAGACTATCTGAGAATTGGCTCTATAAGGGAGGGGGGCTCACTGGAAAGACATATGAGCAGATATGAATGGTGGCTTCTCTGATAATGTTGAAGACCCTCGAGCTGACAGGTTAATTGACCACAGTTTCATGATGCTGTCCAAAGACTGGAGACTTCTAACTAAGGTCAGAGACAAAGGACTTTGAGTCACAGCGAATTAGAAACATGGGCATCATCTCTGTACTGGGTGACTTTGCCCACAAAGCAGCAGGGGGGGGTGATGTGTAGGAGCCCCCTGGGAGCTGCACATGAAGAAAATTTGCTGCTAGCCGAAGGACCCTGAGTTTAGAAAACTATCTTTTAAAGGAAAAGTTGGTGGTAAACCTTCCAAATTTTTGCTTTGGAGTAACAGAGACGCTGTTTATGATCTAGGCTGTGAAACACACCTAGCCTTTGCCACCACCTCTGTCTTCTGAGGATGTGACTTACGCACACAGCCGCCCACCGCTCAGAAGAGAAGTAGAACATGCAGAGTTCTCTCCCATCCGTCAGTCATCCTGGTGCTTCTTGCCAGCTGCCCTGACTTCACCCAAGAATAGAATAGTGAGGGGAGTAAGGATGGTCCCATCCCAGGCCCTGAGGCTGTACCCCATTAAGACAAGCATGGCCGTCCTGCCACCTCTAGGAGCCTGCTTAGGACTGCACACACCTTTCTCTCCCGGCCATTGAAACATGAATACAGTCTTTTGGCTTTTTGGCAGAAGTTCCTTAACCTATGAGATACATATGGAAAAAGCTCTTTCTTGCTATTGATTGGAAAGTTGTGATGCCTTAACATTTCAGGAAGGAACTATCTCACAGACACCAGACACACTGAGGAGAACAGAACTGAAGGATGATGGTATTTTCCTGGTCCTTACTGATGCGTCTAACTCTTAGATCGTGCCTGGAGCTGTCTACTTTGGGTTGTCTTACAAGGAATAGTCCATATTGCTTTGTAGCCATCACAAGCATCTTTACTGATCGCTTGGCAGCCAGAGCATGTGGGTTCTGCACTTAGCATTGTCTTGAAAAAAAGATAGTGGGGGGGGGAGGGTCTCATTCTGCTGCTATTTGAGACAAAGACTGTGCCTGTATCTTCCCAAGAGTCTCTGTGACCGAAAGGTGATTGTAATCACTGCACTAGAGTACCTATCCGGCTGTTGAAGTTGCAGTTCTAAGTTGTTTCTGTTCAGTAATAGTTTCTAAGAGATGTTAAGAAATAAGTGGAAGGAACATAGGTGCTTTTCATCAAAGGTTTAGATAGTGAATCCTTTGTGTGTGTGTGTGTGTGTGTGTGTGTGTGTGTGTGCGCGCGCGCGCAGGCCCAAGGACAACATTGGGAATCATTCTGGATTGTTCTACCTCTTCATAGCTTTGCTCTGGGATTTCCCAAGCTCTGCTTTCCAGGACCAAAATTACAGTCCACCGCCATGTCCACCTGGCATTTTTATGTGGGCTCTAGGGATCCAAACTCAGGTCCTTTGCTGTCAAGTTAAAGGCGTTTACCCCTGAACCATCTCCCCAGCATCTAGATAGCAAATCCTTACAGGGCGAACAGAGAAGCATTGGCAGGTACAAGGTGCCTCACTGGCATAGAGACAGCACAGATGAACAGAAAGAACTGCAGCATAAAACTGGGCCATGGAGAAATAGGATCAAATATTAATAACAGCCTACACCACAAAAAGCCTGTCTTTAGCCTCCCTCCCTTCCACTGGGACTGAGATAAAGAGGCTGCTGTCAGAAAGCTCACAAAGGATAAAAGTCCAGGGTTCTGCCCGCCACGAACATCAGTTCTTCTGGCTTCTGATTAACTCGGTATCCATTCCTGCTTCCCTTCCTCATCGACAAGACAGGGCTCCTCCTTTTCTCTGGTTTAAGCAGGATATGTATGTAAAACATCTTCCCTCGATTCTGGCTCATGGTTTTTAACCAGAGAGCTGAGGTCCTAGCTAGAGTAATAAAAATCAGCTTTTTCGTTATCTGGAGCTTCCGTTTCTAGTAGGCAGTTACCCCATAACAATGGCTTCTGAGTATCTTGTAAGGTCTAGCAGAACAGAACCCTGCAGAGTTCTCAGTTCCCTGCCCGCCTTTCTGTCTCATTCCCGCAGGTGGCGCTATGCATACTCGCTCTAATCGGCTTCCTCAGCCGACACTGCAGACTTAGCATGCTGCTGATAAACTGAGGGCTGACTTCTGGGCTCTGTCCTTCCAGGAGGTGAAGTAACATTGAGATATCAGTCACCAAGCATCAGCTGGAGGGTCGCAGAACAAGTCCAGCCTTTGCACAGAGAGCAGGGAAGAGAAATGAGAAAGAAAGGCATGCACGGCATGAAGGGCAGACTGGCAGCTGCTGGTAGTGTTTCGTTTTCTTGCATTCTGCAAGGAACTTCAAGAGGTGAATATTTCCAAAGAGCGCTAATGTCTCCTGACTCACAGCAAAATTGAGCACTGGGGCAAGAGACATCTCAGCCTCCCTGTTGGGGGTGCTTTGGACATCACATATTCCTTCCCAGTCCCTGAGGACAAAGTCACCTAGGAGAGTCTTGAGAAGGGGCAGGAAGGTTGATAACGTGGTTACTGTGGGAATCAGAGAAGAGGAAGTGAAGAGAAGATGTGTGCTCTTGACCCAGGCTGGTGGTTCCATTTGTGAGCTGGATGCCAAACCTTCTGGCTAGAGACACCACCCAGTCTCCACCCCGTCCCTCCTGCAGCCCGGTGATTTGTTTCTTACTGACTCAGTTTACACGTTGAGTCTGTCATTACCACCCTCACTGCTGCAAAACCTTCCGTTGTCCTTGTTTCTCTCACAGGAGAGTTTCTAGAGTTGCTCGTGGAACTCCTTGTGGGAACTTCAGCATGTGGAGCGCCGCCGTCATGCCCTCTCCATCTTGAGACCCTGTGATGCAGAACCTCTGTTTTACCCATTCAAAGTTGCTTCCAACTTAGGTAGACTGCTGCTCTTCCTATTGCAGTTATTCCGCATGGTTGCTGATAGAAATCATGACAAATCTGCTTGAGGAACGAGGGGTTCATTCTCTTACGATAGTTCTTGGTCCAGCTTGACAGGAGAGCTCACAGTAACACCAGAGGCCGAGGGAACTGGCCGTACCATATCCAATTAGCAGCCGAGAGAGGGACGATCCTTACTTGTCAGACCAGCACGTCTGGCCAAGTATACACAAGGATGCCAACTTCCTCAACCAGCTCTCTGTATTTTATTCACCTGTCCTGGGCCTAGTCCCACCCATCATGGGCTGGGGTCTTCCCCATCAATTAGACAATCTCCTGCAGGTTTGCTCTGAGCTTAATTTAACTACTAATTCTCTACAAATGTGCCCAGAACTCAAACCCTCAACCATCAAGTTGATACCTGTACCTAACTATGACACTTCCGTTCACTCAGATTATCCTATAGCTTTCCTTTATTTCTCTGCTCTTGAGTGTCCATATTCAAAATCCCTTCCCTAAACACTCAAAGCTAAAAAGCGATCTCATTTTTCTCAGTTCTCGTTCCCCCTTTATTCTGACTTTAAAAAGAACACAACATGTAACACATATCACAGTTTGAAATAATATAAAAATCCTCTTGAATTCCTTAAAGTAGAGGATATGTGTATGTGTGTGTGTGTGTGTGTGTGTGTGTGTGTGTGCGTGTATGCAAGTAGACTCCTGAGGGTGATGTTAGTGATCTTCTATAATTACTTTTCCATCTTATTCTTTGTGTGTGTGTGTGTGTGTGTGTGTGTGTGTGTGTGTGTGTGTGTGTTGTGTTTATCAGAGGACAAGGGTGACAGGGAATCATCCTGGATGCTTTTACCTCCTTCTTGCTTCACTCTGAATTTCTCAGGCTCTGCCCACCAAGATAGGAAGTGCAGGCTGCTGCGTTTCTGCCTAGTGTTTTTACATGGGACCTGGGATCCAAACTCAGGATCTTCTGCTTGCGAGATAGAGTCTTAACCCCTGAACTGTCTCTCCAGCCCTCATCTTATTCTTTGAAGTAGGGTCTCTCAATCAAGCCTAGAGCTTGCCGATTGTCATGGTTTGAGATGTGAGCTGTCCCCCACGGGCTCATGTGTTTGAATATTTAGTTGTTTGGGAAGGTCATGGCTCCTTTAGGGGGTGGAGCCTTGCTGGAGTCCCAGGGGTGGGTCTTGGGACCCCACCCTGCTTGAGTGAGTCTGCTCTTGAGCTTGCAGCAGCAGCTCTGAGCCTCATGATGTCTGCGGTGACCGAGGCCGCCTCCAGCTTCTGCCAGCCAGCTTCTGCGTCTCCCTTCTGGAGCTGTAAGCTGAGTAAATCTCCCTTTCTCCCTTAAGTTGCTGGACTTTGTTTTCTTATATAGCAACAGAGAAAGAGTAACCAATACAAGGATTAAGGCTAGTCTTGCTTAGCCAGCGTATCCCAGGGAATCTCTGTCTCTGACTTCTGAGGCTTGAATTACAGTCAGGGTGCCATGTCCACCCAGCATCGATGTGGGCTTTGAGAGTCTGACACCAGTCCTGCTTGTGCCGCAAGCGCTTTAGCCGTGGAGTCATCTCCCCAGCCCAGGCAGCGGCGTTACTGCTCTGTTCTCAGAACCTAGAACGATTGCCACAGAGGACACCCTGAACTTGCTATGAATGAATACAAGCACGACTGAACAGAAAGTCACCAGCCACAGTAGAGACACTCAAATGAGGGCTGTCCACCAGCTCCTGAGGCCACCCAGCTGTTCAGAACAACACCTTGGATTTCACCACCATCTTCCTTAAAAGCACAAAATAGCACAATGCTTCCCCCAACCTAGAAACCTGACACATTCGTTAAGCAAATGTTCTGCCATGATGTCTCCAAGCATTTGACGGCACCCAAGAGAAGATCCACGTTCCACAGTGACATCAGCGACAGACTTTTCTCCCTTGACTTCCTAGTGCTCATGTTGCTTTTTCATAATTACATTTCTTCTATTTTGATCCTCAGAAGAAATTGCTGAGGTAGCATGCTTAAAATGCAGAGGTGGCTCAGGGTTAAGCCTTTGCCTTGCAGGCGGAAGGTCCTGAGTTCGAATCCCAGATCCCACGTATAGACGCCAGGCGGAAGCGGGGGCGGCCTGCGCTTCTGGTCCTGGTAGGGCGGAGCCTGTGAATCCCGGGGCAGAAGGAGGTGGAGGCGTCCATGGTGGTTCGCGAATTCGTCCGTGGTTCTACACATACACAGACACACACGCGCGGGCACATACACTCGCACATGCGCACAGTTGAATAAAAAAAATGCAGATTCCGAGGCTTCTCTGCAAAGAACCTGGGGTGGTCCATGTGAGGCAGGGTCTGCTGTCAGCATTTGTTAGTCAAGTGATTCTGGCACAAGATCTCGAAATTTTCTTCTAGTAATAAGACAGCTAGAAAACCTTCGCTTGATTATTCTCAGTAGAAATAATAAAAGAAAATGACATATGGCAAGGAATGTAAGTCTCCCATCTCACAGTGGCAGAGAACAGAACAGTGGTTTCCAGGGTAGGGAAAAGATAGGAGTAGAGGGTGGATTATGGGTTAGAGGGTACAACTGGGTGGGAGTAAGTTTCTAGTGTTTTATTGCTCCCTAGGGAACAGCTGTTGATGATTGATAGAATATGTCAAAGTAGCTGGGGCAAGGACTTTGCACATATTCAGTACCCACCACATCCACACACACTACACACATACCACATTACACACATGCCGACACATGGACATATCACATATCCCACAGCACACACACACTGATAAATGTCTAAAGTGACGGATGTCAATCACTCTCATCAGATCATACACATACGTTACCTACATGTGCTCAGCTGTCCCACTCTCCCTCATATGTAGGTGTCATTACTATGTGTTAATCAAAAACTTAAGTTTTTCGGTTTAACCTTGTCCTAAAAGAAATGTGGGCTTTGTCTTTAGGAAGGTGATGTTGGACTTGACATGTCCAGCTTGACAATAGTCTCTTTGCTTGGGAGCTTTGGGGCTTACTAGATGGTTTAACACTGTGATTTAGGCTGGGGGCAAGGTCTACCCAATAATCTATGTATGCAGACCATAGATTCTATGCAAGACAGGACCATTGGGTTATATGGAGATTCCTGTCTCTGGGGAGCTGGCAACTGAGTCAGCCATGCGGTCAGTCTACCAGTCTTACCTAAGGAAGCTGCGAGCGCATGAACACTGGGGTGCAGGGGACCCTCCCAGCCGCGCTGCCCAGGTGTATTGTCACCCGTGGGCCCCACGCAAGCGCTGTGCTTGCAAGGAAGGCTGAGTGGATACGTGGCTTCTGGTATTTTTCTGGACACTGTAGTCTATTCTTCTGGTCAGATTTCCATCTGTATTCTTCCCTCTAACGACAGCATCCATGAGGAAAGTGACCTACTATGAGTTCTGGGAGGCTTCTAGAGAATTATCGCATCGGGGTGGGGGGTGATGCGGAGCCCCAGTGCTATCAGAAGCAGCTGATGACTGTTGTCTTTGTAATTTTGTAGTTGGTTTTTTTTTTTTTTTTGCATATGTGCGTGTGCGTTGCAGGTGGGCGTGCATATGAGAGGACACTTGAGCGTGTGTCTGTAAGAGAACCAAGACTGAGAATCATCACCCTCGTTTGCTCTTCCACTTTATTGCTTTGCTCCGGGGCTTCCCAGGCTATCTTCCAGGGCTGGAATTACAGGCCATGACAATATCTGAGCAGCTGGGGATTTGAACTAAGGTTCCTTTGACCCCGGAGCCATCCCCCCCAGCCTCTGTATTGGTTCTAACTTCGCAATGCCCAAACTTCTCAACATTGCAGTCTAGAAGCACACCAGGAATCTGCCAATGTTAGGATTATAGATTTCCAAGAATGAACTTTGACTTCCAGTCTTACCCTGGCTGTCTAGATAAGGCAATTAAGGCAGTGAGACATTAGCATCCAGTAATGATCCAGTATAGAGCAGTTGTCTGCCTAACTCTACAGAATTGGTTTTTCCACTTTTTCTTTTAGCACTGTCAATTTGTGAATGTGGAGAGGTTGCAAGCCATCTGTACTTATTCTCACCAGAAAAAGTGGTGTTAAACACATCTGAAAACGAACACTGGCCAGGGAAATATATTTGAAGTTCTTTTGGAAATTCTTCAAGGAAATGCCTCGAGCTTAAGAATCAATGGTATGAGCTTGTTTTAAAAATCTCTGGTTTTGTACTAACCTCTTGAGTATGAGAAATATTTTTCTTCTTGTATCATTTGGCCTTTAAGCTTTCTATTACGGTTAAAAACTTAACTTCACAAACAGAAGCATGCACAGAGAAAAGGGAGGAGGAGAAGGGTCCCATTGGCCACACAAAGCAGGTGCCATCTTAAAAATGCAGAACCTTTCTCGTTTTCTTCAAGCACTTACCCACCCTCTGAGACTAACTTCTCAAATATTAATGGAGCTGTTATGATTTTAGAGGGAAAATGATAAAATCATTCAACAATGATATGTGGCTTGAAACAATATCCCAGCTGGCTTTGACCATTCGGCTTCATTTCAAATACCCTGCTGGTTCGAATAAGCAGAGGCATGAAGCCTGGCAGGAGCAGATACAAGTCCAAGATGACGACTGCAGGGATGTGGTGTTTGTGATGGAAGGAAATGAAAGACGAACCAGTGACACGGGATGCTTGGGGATTCTCTAGGGATAGAGACAAGCCTGAATCAAGAAGGCGGATAGCAGAGAAGCCATGAACAGGTTTCTCTGCCAAATTGGAAGAACTCCTTGAAGTGATACATGCCTTCATTGAGAGCAGTAAGGGTAATGGATTAGATTCAGTGGACAAGGGTTCTATTGAATAGCTTTGAAGAGTCATGGGATTGAGTTCAAAGGAGGAAACTCAACCCAGGGCTGAAAGGGCTCAGGAAGAAGGAACATGGACAGGTGTGAACCGGACACCATGTGAAGCTGAGGAAGAGACAATACACTTGTTACTGAATCGATCATGACTTTGAAGATAGTCCAAAGTTGTGATGGACACATGGAGAAGGTTCTGGAAGGAGATGCTTTCCACAGAGAGCTGTGGAGAAGTCTACCAGAAGAGGGGATGGCCAAGGAGGTGCCTTTAGACCTGGATTGAGTTCCCATCCTATAGGCCAGCACAGTTTTTCCATTTCTGGAAAATTCTTTCAATGCCCCTTTCATAAGAGTGCAGACAAGATCTTTCTAAGAAAAATAAAATAGTAATTAAAAATGCATATGCTACCATCTAGAGACCTGCAAGGCAGAAAGTGATTGTTTTTGTTTTCCATTACAGCGTCAAGTGCACTTCAGCGGTGACACACTACAGCGTCAAATGAAAGGCGGGAGGTCAGCAGAGACTGGAAATGGGAAAGGAAGGCACTGACAAGGACAGCATCATCGCTTTCAACATGACACACTTCCTTGAAGTGTGCAGGACTCCACAGGTTCCTCTTGCTTTGGAATCACCATGAGAGATATACAACTGCTCTAAATTATTGGACTAGTGTCTCACTAGCTGGGGTTGTGCTATTGTGCTCTTTACCTCCCGACTGGCATTGGGGTTTGGAGGAATTCAGGGGTCAAATACTAAAGATGGTTCATCTCTGAGCCTCAGGGTCGGAAGGATCCTTTGATAGATGCTCCATGCAAGCTACAGAAGGGCAGTTGGTGAGATGATTCTGTGGGGTGTGCTCACAAGCCTGGTGACCTGGGTTGATCTTCAGAAGCTCACACGAGGGAAGGAGAGAAGTGACTCCTGAGAGTTGTCTTCTGAGCTCCGCCCAGTGCCCTGGCGTGCATGGGCACCCTTTCTCTCTAATAAAATATATTTTTAAAAAGCTATAGAAGAGTTCATCAAACTACACTGCAGGTAGCTGGCATTATACCCATAGACTGGGAACTTACAGTGGAGATCTTTGGGACTAAAGCTGGGTGAGTGAAGGGAAATGCATACGTCAGTGGGGTGGCCTGAAGAGAGGTAACTTGGTATACCATGGAGGCCTGCGCCCCCACAGGAGTAGACAAGCCCGAGTGAACTCTGGGGTCCATAGAAACATACAGGGAAGGAATGGTGAAGGGAAGAGAGAGAATGAGAGGGAGGGAAACTGGGACGAATACGCAATATGCTTGTAAAAGAAGAAAAAAAAATATATCTGGGAAAGGGCAGAACGCACTCCCCAGATTCCTTTACGGCTGCATCACCCAAATCTGCTTGTGCAAAGCATTCCTCTGGATGTGGAAAATGGTAAGTGATTAGGTTATGAGGGGTGAAAGGGAGTCTGACAGTGTGTAGACTCCATGTGAGGTCCGCGAACAATGAGAAACAGGCGGGAGAGACTTAATAAATATGAGTTTCTTTTTTTTTTTTTTTAGGATTAAGAGCCTGGTAGCCAAGAGGACCATATTGAGCCTTAAGGTGGGAGAACATTAGAACAGACGAGACAGCTTAAGGTCAGAAGAGACAGAGAGAGAGAGAGAGAGAGCCTGGCGGGAGGAGGTCTGAAGAGGAGAGAGGGCCGAGAGCCGCACAGAAAGCCTCTGGGTGCGGCCACAGCTGTCAAGGCCTCAGATGTTGCTAAGAAGTTACTGGGGGTTACAGTGGGGGCAGGGAGTCTTCATCCCGTTCACACTACCTGGGTAAGTACCATTAGTAATTCATCTCATAGTCCTCTTTGCTGCCGATTATACCCGATGAAAATATAACATTCTTTTTTTTAATTTTTTTTTTATTATTTATTCAACTGTGCGCATGTGTGTATGTATGTGCGTGCGCGTGTCTGTGTGTGTGTGTGTGTGTGTCTGTGCATGTGTAGAACCACGGACGAATTCGCGAACCACCATGGACGCCTCCACCTCCTTCTGCCCCGGGATTCACAGGCTCCGCCCTACCAGGACCGGAAACGCAGGCCGCCCCCGCTTCCGCCTGGCGTCTATACGTGGGATCTGGGATCCGAACTCAGGACCTTCCGCCTGCAAGACGGAGGCTTAACCCCTGAGCCACCTCTCCAGCCACGAAAATATAACATTCTTATATGTAGTATAAATAAATAGGTCCCCGCTCCCCCAAGTCTGCACATATGAATCATGCAAGAAGTCATTTAGGATCAGTTTGTACAATGCTCAAACCAGCACATTTACTTTTCCCCTTGATTCGGTGACGGGACCAAGACCTTCTAGAAGATTCCTTCGGGGAGCAGCTGCGGGTTTGTTGGTACTGGTTGCCAACCTCTGTCTCAGGACGACCCAGTGTACCTCGCTGAGGGCACTTGTGGGACACCATGGGGAACATTAGCAGTCTGTGCTACCAGGCACCTCCGTGTGCTTCTTCCCAAGCTCCCTTCAGTTTTATCATCCCCCCCCATCCTCATGCATGCTGCTGCGCTGCAGGAGCAAGCTCCAAAAAGTAATAAGTTAGTGGGGGTTGAGGGGACGGCTCAGAGGTTAAAACCTCTGCCTCCAAAGTAAAAGGACCTGAGTTCAGATTCCTAGATCCCACCTACCCTGCCAGGCAGATAGGGCTGCGGCTTATAATTCTGGCCTTGGAAGGCAGAGCCTGGGAAAGCAAAGTGATAAGAAGGCAGAGCAATCTATTGTCACCCTTGGGGCCCTCATGATCACACACACACACACACACACACACACACACACACACACACACAGAGCAATAAAAAGCAACAGGATAGTATACAAAAAGGTATGTCGTATGTTCTTGTGCAGCATGACAGACATGTAATAACAAGACTTCAGGGCACCAAAGCATGTGAAAAATCTCTTTTAAGTGTTAAACCTGCCCATGGGGGTTGGTAAAAGAGAACACTTAGTAGTTTAGACACTGTATCCGTATGTCACGCACGTGTATGTGTGTGCTGTGTGTCTGTGTGTGCCTGTGTGCTTGTCTGTTTCTGGGCACATGGGTCTGTACAGGTTGTACGTGCACAGGGTATCATATGCATGTGGGGGCCAAGCGTCCTCAGAGCTCCCTTCATCACTCTCCACGTCATTTTGCTGAGTTAGGGTCTTTTGCTGAGCCTGGATAACCAGCCTGCAGGGAGACTCTTACCTCTGCCTCTCAGCGATGGAAGATAGGCAGCTGCCACGCCTACCTGGCTTTTGTGAAGATTCTGTGGGATCCCAACTCTGGTCTCACCTTTATGTGGCAAGTGCTTTATCGGTGGCACTGTCTCCCCAGCCCCCCACTATCACTGCTGATATGATAAGGTATTTAAACCTCCTACGTGCAGATATGTCACATGCTGGAGGCCGCCCCAGGAAGATCTCAAGCCAAGCAGGCTGCCAGCCGGTAAAGAATCCCATATGCTTTACCTCTTATTGGTTGAGCTACAAAAACATTAGCTTTATTGGCTTCATCTTTTAAAATTTAAAAAAATTATGTTCTTTCAAATTAAATGTTCTTGGAGCTTGTGATATAGTCTTTATTTCCAGTTTTTAAAATAAAAACATTTACAGTTGTAGAGTTTTTAAAATGTTGCTATGGAAATATGCTTCTGAAATATATTACATGAAGATGCAGGCTATAGAATGGTATGCCACATATGACTTCATTTTTTATAAAAAAAATTGTAAGTGAAAAGAAAAAAAGTATCTGGAAATGCAGACATAAAAATGGTAAATTTAGCTGCATTGGAATATAGAATATAACTGATTTCTTTAATCCTTTTTCCCCCCTCCGGATTTTTAGATTGTTTAACAATAAGCAATCAGTATCTGTAAAATTTTAAAGTTATAATCTTAAAATTTACATTTTTCTTTGCAAAGATTTGGTAACATTCTAGGCAACTCAAATTCTTTAATTTCGGCAAGGATTCCTCCAGAACTAGTCAGTCAAAATGAAGAGAAGAGGATTCCATTTAAACCCAGAAAATGGGAGGAACTTTAGACTGAAATGTTTCTTTTTGTTTCTATCCAGATTATAGAAAGTTGAGACAATGAAAAAACAGGAAGTGGTCAAACTTATCATAAACTATGTTTTGAACCAGATTTGATTTTTTTCCCTTTAAAAATGGCTAGCAATGGATTGGGAGTATCGCTCCGTGGGCAGAGAGCTTGTCTAGCAGTGCCCAAAGCACTGGGTTTGATCTCTCCTGCCTGGTGAGACCAGTCTGGTGGTGCCCAGCGAAAATCCCAGCACTTGTGAAACGGAGGATTAGAAGACCAAGGTCTCAGCGCCATATCAAAGTGTTCTAGGCCATGTGGGACACAGGAGACCCTATCTAAAACAAACAAACAAACAAACAAACAAACAAAATAAGGGAATGCTATTCTCAGAGCAAATCCTCCCAGGTCTGAAATGTTCCAGTGTTAAACTAATGTACACAGGAGCCAGAATGCAGGACTGAGCATAATTCAGTGTTATAATTATACTCGACAGATCCGCACCTCTTCTATTATTCACGGGCTCTGGTTGCACTTACCCAGGCAGACCAGGCAGAATACTAAGTCTCAACCACTCTTCATGAGAGCTCATTAGGCATCCGACTCAATTCTCCTCAGAAGAATTGAATGCAAAGATGCAGAAAACCAAATCTGATCATTTTTAACACTAGCCATGAAGGCAGGGGAATGAGGATTTTTTTCCCAAAGAGGCCACAGGTCTAGTTAGACATCTTTCCTTCAGAGTCAACACAGACACACTGGTATGGGTCATGTTTGGACAGAAGCACATCTCTTCACTGTTTGCGGGCTTTGGTGACTTGAGGCTTCATTGCCTGTGGCTCATGATTTTCTTCCTTGACCCACGTTGTCTATGCTGTTTTTCTCTCTGGAAATTTGCCTTTGTCTCTTGTTAATATGGTTGCTATCCTTCTATTATAGTTATATACAGGCGTCAATTTGACAGCTGAAGGTTCGAGATCTGGGCACATTTGTAAAAACCCAGGAGTTAAGCTTGAGCAAGTTTGCACAAGATTGTCTGATTGATGAGGAGGGTCTAACCTATGGTGGGCAAGACTCGTCTCTGGGCAGGTGAGTAAGAGAGTTGGTGGAAGAAGTTGGCATCCTTTGATATACTTGGCCAGCAAGTGAGGACTCTCCCTTTCAGCAGTCCTGCAGATACGGTACGGCCAGGTCCTTTGACCCTTGGTTTTGATGTGGGGTCTCCTGCCAATCTGGACAAGGAACTGGAATTGGACAATCATAAGAGAAAATAAAACCCCTTGTTGCCTTAAGATATTTGGTCGATGAATTTATTTGCAACGATGTAGAGTAGCTGCTACACCTTCCATGCAGACCAAAGGTTGTATTTTGTTGTATTTTCTGGAAACTTACTTTATCTCTTTCTGTGAGGTTCAGACTCATTGTACCTATGTCCACTATGCATATGAAGAAGAAGAAGGTAAACGGTTCAGTAACGGCTAAGCATAAGCACAGTTGGAAAATGACTGAAATTCCAAGCAGTCAAGTGAAGACACTTCCAAGACATCACCCCACTCCAACACTCTGAACTTGCTCTGATGAGACTCAAGTTCATGACACCCTCTGCAGTCAGCCTGCCCCCAACTGACACTTAGTAACCTTTGCTTCTGCTTCTGGACAATTCCACTTCCCTTGCTCCATCTCTGCCCTGTTTTAGTGCAAAATGAAAGCACAAGGCTGGAGGTCTTGGAGAGAAACCTGGCTCTAGACCACTGGCGAAGAAAGCTCCCCTCTTCCACTCTAATCGGTGTGTGAAGAATTGTTCCAGGGTACCACTACCTGTTCCTGAAAGCTTGACCTCCTCATTTAACAGTCCCCTCCACAAAGCCACGTGGCCACGAGCTTTAGTTCTTGTTCCCCATGCATGTAAGATAATTCCTGTGCCAAGCTCTTGCCCGCAGACAAAGAGCAAAGTATGTGTGACACTAAGCCACTGTAAGAGAAGGCTTCATTGTCGTCTCTCTTTGTTGGCCAAGTGGATTTGCATGCTCCCATGTGCCAGGAGATGGATGGAGAATTCACGCACCAAAGGGAGGCTGCATCTCTCTGCTGCTCTTTATGCACTGGCTCATGTCAGGCATGTGAACTCCCCAGCAGCCAGTGTCTCTGCGAGGGAGGGAGGGGGTTATGAGTCATAGCAGTTTATCTTATTCCAAAGCACAACTTATCTCTCACTTTTTTTTCAACAAAATCTAAAAACAGCTGATTAGATCATGTTCTTCAGACCACCTGACTTTAAAGGGATCAGTTACGTAATGATTTCATTTCTAGTATCCAGTTCTGAATGAGACCGTGACCCTCTCTCTCTCTCTCTCCCTCTTTCTCTGCATGTGTGCTCACCCACGTATACAAGTGCAGTTGTCCCTGTGGGAGTTGCGTGTGGTAGTGAGAGGACAGCCTCCGGAGTTGGTCGTCACCTTGCACTCTGGGACAGAGGGTCTCTCCCGCTGCGTTGCTCCTGCATATTCCTGGCCAGCTGGTCTGTGGGATTCTGGGAAGTGCAGGGTCTCTGCTTCCATCTCTCCACAGGAGACCAGATAAGTGCTCCCGCATCCAGTTTTATGTGGGATTGTAGACTCTGAGCCATTTTCCCAGCCAGATATCACAAGATTTTAAATACATCTCCTTTCATGGCTTTTTGCTTTGCATTGTGGCCCGTCTGGGTTTAGCCAGGCCTGGGTTTAATCTCACAAAGCTTATGTAGTAAAAAAGAACTCACCCACATTTGGGAAACCAATTAAACCCAGTGGGTCAAACAGAATAAAGAAGATATGAAAACAGCCTTTTTGGGAAGAAGGATTTCAGCAGGAGAGGGAGGGAGAAGAAGGCAGAGGGAGAGAGGGGAGATTAAAATAATGCTTGAAATTGTCAGACAGTGTCATAGTTAGGCACAGGTGTCAACTTGACAGTTGAGGGTTTGAGCTCTGGGCACATGTGTAGAGAATTAGTGGTTAAGCCCAGAGCAAACCTGCAGGAGATTGTCTAGCTATGGGGAAGGGCCAGCCCATGGTGGTGGGACTAGGCCCTGAATAAATCACGCAGAGCTGATTGAGAGAGTTAGCATCCTTTGTATACTTGGGCCAGACATGCTAGGTCTGGCAAGTAAGGATTGTCCCTCTCTCGGCCATTATGTAGAGATGGTGTGGCCAGTTCCCTCGTCCCTGGTGTTAGTGTGTGCTCTCCCTTCAAGCTGGACTAAGAACTATAACTGGACTGTTGTAAGGAGATAAACCCCTTTTTCCCTTAAGCCATTTGATGGTCATTTGTCAGCAACCATGCTGGCTGACTGCAACAGACAATAAAAAAATTGTATCCTAAATTGATAAAGAAGCAAAAAAACTAGGTTGCGACATTGTACTTGAATGCATGACTGGGATTCGTTAGATGTTTTAGGACAAAGGGGAGTGGCTGAGTTTGTCTGATATGTTCTGGTATCTACGGATTAACTGCTGAATATTACATGGCTCAATAAGAGCTTTCCGTGTAGGTGAGAGTTTGAAGATAAGCTCGGCAATTGAAAATACGCAAAGCATCTCCCTTTGCTTGTAGCATTTCTTTCTAGATGTGGCCACAAGACCCGTGGACCCAGATCTCCATCTAGTCTATGAAACCTGGAGGTCACAGGTCTTCACGGTCAGCTGCGGATTGTGAGTGTCACAGATAGAATTGTGGCTTTAGGAAAATACATTCTGGACTCTGCACAGCTCAGAAACTTCCAGAATGAAGTTTCCTTGTAAATGAGAAGGTATGCAGAGTAGAAAATGAAAAAAAAAAAAAAACAAAAAAACAAAAAAACAAAAAGGGGAACAGGAATTGGATAGAAAGGAACGTCTTTTTCTTGAAGTACATTGGGAATGTATTTCAGGCATGCACCTTGGCTAACATTAGACTCCAAATGATGTCAAGGCTGGCGGCTCAAGTCCGTCATCCCAGCCGCTTTAGAGGCAGAGACAAGGAGAATTTCACGTTCAAGTTCTGCTTGGGCTACGATATGGGGTCAAGAGCAGCCTGGGTAACTTTATGACTTGATCTCAAAAAGCAAAAAGAGGGTGTTGGAAACAGCACTTAGTACCTTCAGCACAAGTGTAGGGACTGATTGGGGTTCCGACACCCACATTACAAGCTGAGTCTGGTCCTAACAGACCTATGCCTCACCCCTAAGTGTAAAGAGACAGGAAGGACACTGAGGCTTGCCAGCGGCTGCCTGGCCTAACCTGAGGCCCGGGTTCAGCGACAGATCCGCTTCAGTACCGCATAGAGCGGTACCAAACACAAGATGCCCTTGGCGGGCCCCTGTGCACAGACGCTCGTAATCCCCTATAAATGCATCTTATGGAGATAAGTGCATCTCTCTCTCTCTCTTTCCCTCTCTCTCTCTCTCTCTCTCTCTCTCACACACACACACACACACACATTTTTAAAGAAATGTGAAAAGAGGATTAAGTGATATCACTGAGCCCTTCAGTGCTTGCCTTGTCCATCCGAGATTCTAGGCAAGACTTAATTTCATTTCTCCTTTCTCAACTTCTACTGAACTTCTTTAATTTTAGCAGTGCAGTGTGTGTGTGTGTGTGTGTGTGTGTGTGTGTGTGTGTGTGTGTGTGTGTGTGTCTTGTGTATCTTTTTAAACAATTCCCTGGCTTTTTTTTCACTTCTGAAAACTTCCCCTTGTCTTTGACTTTCGGGGTGACATCCAGCAGCCCACGTTTTCTTCCATGTTTCAATGACACGCTGTTTGCCTAGTGGCATGTAAAAACCGCACGCTGTCGTTCCTACGATGAGTTGTCTTTGGCCCTGTGAGATAGTTCTTGGCTTTGAGCTATTTCAAGTAACTTACACCAGTCACTCACCGTATTCAAATGAAGCTCTGCATCTGATGTATAGTATCTTTTGTATTTTTTTTAAACAACCGGCTTTGAATTAATTGGTCCCGAGTGTCATCCTTCATTCCGTCCGTGCCCCAGCGCTGCTGATACACACACGTGGATTGAGGCACTGTCTCTTTTCCTGACACATGCGTTATGAAAATCCAGGGTCCGCAGAGACATGGTTAGCTCCTGGAATGGCCGATGGAAGGTCTCTAACCTTATTATAGCTTCACCCTCACACGCATCCTGCTCCTTCTCTTGCTAAGCCACGTGTTCACAACTGAGCAAAAGTGGCCGCTGTCCTTTTTTTGAATCTGCCTCAGAATGCTCAAATTCAGGTTTCTGGTTGTCTCTTCTTTCTAGCTCCTGGTCTTGCAGTGGGTCACAGGAAGCTGATGACAGTTAGGTCTTTGACTTTTAAATATGTCACCTTTTTTTTTTTTTTTTGAGGGAAAAGTCCCGTAGCCTTCCCCATGCAGTTGAAAAGGCAGAACATATTAGAACCAGAGGCAGCGAACTAGAAGAGAAATATCTTGATGAAATTTGCGTTCCCCTGCAATAATAGCATACAACTTGCATTCTATCTGGGCAAATGCTATGTGAAGATATTCATTAATAAGGATGCCTGCTATTTTTCAAGGCAATGAACCAAATTGATTTTCTTGCAGAATTTTTGATATTTTTAGGGAAATGGAGGCTGCCTTATTTATTTAGGAAAATGAAAAATGCCTTGTTTATTTGTGCTTTGTATTTTCAATCAAGATGCAGAGAAGATGGAAAACTCTTTGCCTGAGTAGGATGTCAATGAGGAGAGGAGAGACGATTTCGGATCAGACAGAACACCAAGGGCCTCGTAGGGAGGTTCTCAGCGCTTGCGGTGTTGTGGAATGTTGTCCTCCCAACCAATCAGCTGTGGCTACTGTCAGATCAGCTGTGGCTACTCGCAAGACTCCATCAAAATCAGATCTGTTTGCTGCTGACATTGCTCCGAGATGGAGGGGGTGGGGGTGCGGGAGGGTCACTGGACCCCCACCTGGGATTCCGATTGCTTCCTCATGCATTCCCCCATCTTGCATACAATTCTGCCACAATTGCATATTCTCTCTCTCTCTCTTTCTCTCTCTCTCTTAAGGAAGCAAAACACTTTATTAATTTCTTTGTCCTTTGAGACTTTTCTCACAGCAAAAGTTTTTCCTTCTAGTACACGTTATGTGCAACATAATATGCCAACCTACGTGTCCATTGGGACCCACGTTCACATATGCGTTCATTTTTTGAGTCAAGAGAAGACTTCTTCGACTTCCTCAGAATTTCCTCTAGATCCCCACCCAGCCAACCTTATGGGTGGTCGCTCTTCTGACTTCTATCTATTGATGACTTTGGCTTATTCTTCAGCATTACATGATGAAATCAGATATGTGGTAATGTATTCACAGCAAAATGAGTGATTTCTGTTTTTTAGTATTAATTTTCTTTGTATTGTCCTAAAATGACTTTCATTTGACCATGTAAATAAGCTAGTGTATTAAGGGGATTCTAAGGCATTAGAACTGTAGTAGGAACTTGAGGAACCTGTTTCCTGGACTCCGCCCAACTTCCAGAACAGAAGTTGAGCCCCAGCACAGGGACAAGCTATGTGCTGGGTCTTACTGGAAGAAGCCTACTTTTAGGTGTGTGGGAGCCCAGGATATGATCCACAGAGGATCGTTACCAAGCAGGAGGCTGTAACCCCAGAATTAAGTCTCCTGTGACCCCAGGAAGGGCAAATTGAGCAACCTCTTCATTGCCACAAGGGACAAGGCAGAGTGTTGAACAAGGGGTTTCTGAGCATGTACAAAAAATACCACGTGAGGTTGACCAAAAGCTGGGCTGTCTTTTGAAGTTGCCTTAGGAGTGTGGCAAAAGAAATTGGGACCACAAACTCTGCAGAGAGAGAGAGAGACAGAGAGAGAGAGAGAGAGAGAGAGAGAGAGAGAGAGAGAGAGACAGACAGAGACAGAGAGACAGAGAGAGAGAGAGAGACAGAGAGAGACAGAGAGAGACAGAGAGAGACAGAGAGAGAGACAGAGAGTTCTGCCTACCAACTTAGGAGGACCATTTGATCTTATCTGGCAAATTCCAGACCAATCTGAGGACATCCTATTCTGAAATTTGCTCGTTACACCTCAGGGTGCCTGTGCTGCCTGCTCCAGTAACTTTCCCATTAGTAAAATGAACAAATAAATTTGGGTAAATGCAGCCCAATTGTATTTCCTGATTATTTATATATCTATTAGTACTTCATAAAATGCAAATATCTAATCTATTAGCTAGCTTTAATTGAGCACAAACTTCATTTTTAATTTATACTATTATACTAAGATTTTATCACTTGTAATCCACATTAAAAGATTAAAAAAAAGAGTTAGAAAAATAAGAGAAAGCTACGTGTGACTGTTAAATATTCAGATCCTAAATATTTTTTTTTCAGGGAGTTCTTTTTCCATATATACAGTAATGACCAAATGGAAAGATTTCAAATCTCGGCTACCAATTGGAATCTCAGCTAGATTAGCAAAGTAGCAGAAGTACCTAAATCCAGGTTGACAGCCAGAGTTGCCTTGGATGATTAAGAGGGGGAAAAAAAATCCAGGTGCTATCACCTGATTTGGGTTAATAAAAACTCAGAGCACTTTAAAAAGCCTCCGAAATAGCGCCTACATGTTACTGCTGCTCAGTTAAGCTGAATCCTGCATTCCTCATGCCTACACAAATGTTTAATATCTAACATTGGTCCAATTCTGAAATAGCGGAAGATAAATTGCTATTAATTTCCTTCTTCTGACTCATCAGTTTCTATATACTGCAGAGTTATTTTCTCCGGTGACTTTCCCTGGGCACGTGTTCTGCAGAGGCTGACTCTCAGAAATGAACATTTTTTCTTAATATTTTCCCCTAAGATTAGTAGGCTACTAGGCTGCTGCCTCCTCCACATTTTTTTCTTCTGGTAAATATGTCTGCTAAATGCAGGTACTTTCTCTGGCTCATCCTGGTATTTGAAAAAACTCAAACTTGGCCACGGTGGAAGCTTAGGCTCAAGTCTTGCTGCAGTTTCTGGCTGTTTTTCCAGAATATCTCCTACTTAATAAACATTCCTTTCATGAAATTTCCATAAAGTCCCTTTCACAAATTTCTTCTGAAATCTCTTTGAAATTACTTTGTGTGTGCATGTGTGCGCGCGTGTGTGTGTGTGTGTGTGTGTGTGTGTGTGTGTGTGTGTGTACAGAGGACACTTGAGTGGGTGTTCAGACCCATGGGTGATAATTCAAATTCTGCCGTATGTCCTCATTGCTTTGCTCTGGGGTTTCCCAAGCTCTAACTTCTAGGACCGGAATTGCAGGTCCCTGCTGTATCTGTCCAGCATTTTGACATGGAATCTGGCTTTCAAGGAAAAGGCTTTAACCCCTGAGCCATCTCCCCGGCCCTTAAATTGCCTTTTAAAGACTTGGGTGTCCACTGTGATCCGACCCTTCCCTGCGTGCCCTTCCTCTGGCTGCAGCCTATCTCAGGGGCTCGCTGACCACAGCCAGCATCGCAGCCCCTCGCCCCAGTGCCCTGTAGTTTGGGCATGGGGAACAGCTGGCCTAGAAGTCACTTGCTAACACTCCTTCCATTCTGTGGCACCAAAGTGTTCATTCAGCCATGCGACTTCCTGGAACACCTCTGTCTGGCTTCTGCATCCTTCCCTGTCCTGTGTTTTGCCATGATGATTCGAGACCTCGCCAGTGACGTGCAGGACCATCCAGCACTTGGGCACCCCTGCTTCTGAGATTTTCTTCTTCGTCTTCATGCATCGCCTTTGGCTCCACTTGCACGAGCTGACCATGCCCTTTACTTTCACTTGTCACTCAAACCACTGTCCTGTGAAACCTTCAATTCCAAAAGCTCACAAGCCACGTACCTTTGATGTAGCTTTCCACGGATTCTTTGTTTTCTTATTGATCACCAGTCCTTCAGTGTTGGCGATTTCTGTCTCCACCTAGGTTTTCCATGGCACTTTAGTTAGACACAGTAGCACCAACTTACTCATTCAGTGCCTGTCCATTCAGTATCTAAGCCCATGCCTAATCTTTCTGTGATCCTGGAGACACGGAGGAATTGGGTCTACACTGGAAACATCATCGATGACAGAGTCTCACCTCTCTGACATGTCCAGGATCTCTGTCATGCACCCTGAACTGGAATGTTCTTTTGCATATATGCAGCATATATAATGCAACTGTGTTGCATACATATTGAGGCTCGGTCAAAATGATATTATCTGTTACAGAACTTTTCTTAATTCTCCAGTCAGAACTAATTACCGCCTCATCTGGCAACCAGGGCACATTACGTAGACTTCTAATATTTATCCCATCTCTCCTACAATCTTGTTCAAAGGTTGGGCTACTGCAGAGTGGCGAGTATCTTCATAACAGGTGTGAGAGCTTGTGTTTTTTCTACGCCACACAGTCAAAGCAGAACAAAATAAACCACAAAGAGCTGTTTTATGACAGCAGAGGTTGACAGTCTACCACGAGACTGGGTTGCCTCTGGGGAAGGGGGGTCATGTCTTTTTCTGTGGGCCTTTTAGATACATATATTGGAGATATTTATTAAATATTGATAGACTATGAGGATTACTCCAGATGTGGAATCAGGTCTAAGACTAGCCTAAAGAGCTCGTTCACTTGAACCATAATGCTCATTATAACAGTACTAAGTGCTTATGGCTTTCTCAGCAGCCAGCTTGGTCTCTATCCTTAAGCTTTGGTTTGCACTATCTTCTAGAATTCTTTCTTCTTCGCCTCCATGCCACCATCTTTGACTGATCATTATAACTCAATTCAGGTGTCCCCCCATCTTCCTTTTTATTCTCAAGGTTGCTTACATACATCTCCCTTAAGTGCTTAAGGATTCCTTATGCCTATTATTATCATCGACCCACCATCTCTCAGTGATTGAAAGCACTACGTTTGACGCCAGCTGAGTAACCTATGCACCTTGGATTCCTTATCTACAAAATGTGAATGCATCTTAATGAATCCTATGAATGCTGCATCTGTAAAAGCTTCAGAACAGTGTCTGAAACTTAGAAGATGCTCAGTAAATTCAGCGTCTGTACTGTCTTGAGTGAGTGTGTCTCCTTTGCCACAGAAGTGCCTGGTCCCCTTGTCCTCACCCGAGGGTCTCCAGCACGTGGGGGGGTCTATCAGTGATGGTCAAATGGGAAGAGTTCTAGAGAAATGAAGCTACTCCCATAGAGAAAACTCTTAAAAAAATACATTCATGTCCATGGGGCATAGTGATGGGCACAGACCTATAACTTGGGCTTTCTCACATGGGTTCCAGCAGATTTACTTTTAAAAAACACATTCTATTCCCGCCATCTGAAAAATGCAAGCAAATAAAGCAGCAAGCGAGGTCTGATGTGAAAAGGAAGCACCAGGTTGGTGGCCTGTGTTCTCTTCTTTCATTTGAGCTGCTTCTAGGTTCTCTCCTTCTGCTGGTCCTTTTCTCCTGTGTGTCTGCAAGCTCTTCTTGACGGCCAGCTTTCTCTGCAGCATATGCTCAGGTCTTTATCATCTTCCAACAGAATCATAAATAAAACCCTCTTTCCTTGATTTCCAAGTTCACCTCTACTCACCCCAATGAGCGCCTTACTTTGAAAGATAATCTCAGTGTATTTTGTTTGTTCTGCAGTTGTGGGGACCCAGCCCAGCGTCCCGCACACGCTGGGCGAGTGCTCTTCACCCAGCCGCTTCCCAGCCTCGTTTTACACTGGCAGTGGCCTGTCCGTGCTAAACCCGACGGTCACGTCATGCGCTTGGTCTGGTGACTTCTTGGCAGGCTCCGCTTTTCTCTATTCTTCTGGAGCTCCTTTTTCATCGGGTCTTGGCGACATGTCATTAGTATTTCTGTTTGTCTTCTGGGCGACGTCATCCATGGTGAGTGCATTGAATCTTTCCTTTCTGACCATTCTCTGCACATATTTCTAACTCAGGTCTCTCTGTTGGGTTCCAGATTGGAAGCTTCAGTATCCTTGAGATCTTCATATTTGTTGATATATCCCTATAAGCCACAGAGGCTCAAACTAATATATTCAGAGTACAGTTTGGATCATATCCATGAATGCCACGCTGTATGTGAAGGGGTCCCACCCACAACAGAAAAACCAGGAAACATCGGTTTTATTTTAGAACCTTCCTTTTTAGAGTCATGACAATTTGCATAAAAATCTGGGAAGCTTATGCCTCAGGTATCTTTCATATGTATACTTCTACATTGCTACTCTTTCTATTCATTCTGCCACTATCTTTTTTAAAGGTTTTGTGTGTGTGTGTGTCTGTGTGTGTATGCGTGTGCGCGTGTGTGGCTATGTGGCTGTGTGGCGGTGTATAAGTAAGTACCCAAGTGTGTATGCTTGTGGCGGTCCATGGATAACATCAGAATCATTCTGGATTGTTCTCTCCTTATTGCTTTCTCTGGGGTTTCCCAGGCTCTGCCTTCCAGGCCACTGTCATGTCTGACGAGCATTTTTCAGTGGACTGTGGGGGTCCAAACACACGTCCATGTTTAGGAGGCAAAGGCTTTAGCCCCTGAGCCATCTCGCCAGCCCTTCCACTCTCTTAATCCAGCTCCCATTGCTTCTGATGCTATAGTTTCCAAACATCATGTGTTGGGGGCTTAGTTCCCGCTGGCAATGGGAGAGGGCGCGGAGGCGCTAATGGGAGTTTCCTAGATTATCGAGAGCATGCTAGGGGAAGTGAGTATTGATCTTCTGGAGTGGGTCCATGATACAGAATAGTCATAGACGCCTGGGTCTGACCTTAAGTCTCTCTCTCACTTCCTCTTGGGCTGTATCATCACTGGTTCCTGCACGTGCAGCTACCGTGGCAACCACCATGAACTATGTCATAGTTGGGCACAGGTGTCAACTTGACTGTTGAGGGGTTGAGCTCTGGGCACATGTGTAGAGAATTAGTGGTTGAGTTAAGCCCAGAACAAATCTGCAGGAGATTTTCCAACTGATGGGGAAGGCCCAGCACATGGTGGGTGGGACCAATCCCTGGGCCGGTGAATAAAATGGAGGGAATTGTTTGAGGAAGTCGGCATCCTTGTGTACACTTGGCAAGACATGCTAGTCTGGCAAGTAAAGATTGTCCCTCTCTCAGCCATTTTGTGGAAATTATGTGGACAGTTTCCTCGGCCCTGGTGTTGGCGTGAGCATTCCTGCAAAGTTGGACAAAACAACTGTAACCAGGAAGAGCAAGAGAAAATGAACTCCTCGTTCCTTTGAGACATTTGATATGGTAATTTTATCAGCACCCATGCAGGTGGGCTGCTACAACTACACAGCCCACAGGGACTCTGAGCCACGCCCACTTGGACTTTCACCGTTCCAAGTTATGAGCGACACGAAACTCTTATAAATGTAGTTTCAGGCATTTCACTATAGTGGCAAACAATGGACGAATACATCTGGCTTCCAAACTTATTTTCTTCTAGTGAATATAAGTCTGGTCATGTCATACCAGTTCACCGTACCTTTCTGGTTCGAGTCAAGCCAACTGTTGCTCCATATTGAGCACTGAGTTCCAAATGAGCCAGCCTTTGAGTTCCGGCTCAACTACTCCCCCATACACAAGGTCTCTTTGCCTCTGTACCTGTCCTCTGGCTCAGTCCCCAAGATTTTCATTCCTTTAGTGTTCCCCTAAAATGTCTTTCCTTCCCAGATTCTGCGCCTCCCTCCCCTTCTTTACCTCACTGACTCCTGCTCATCCATCAAAATTTAATTAAAGCACCACATTCCCTGGGAAGAGCTTGTCACTCCAATCATGTTTCAATGTCCCCCACCGGCATTTGCAAGCTCTCTTGTGTGTGTACTATAGTGTACACACCGAGAACTCTGGGGCGAAAGGGGCTGAGCCCAACTCTGCACTTCCCAACTGTGAGACCTGGCCAGGACACTTCCTCACCCCATCCTCAGTTTCCTCCTTTGTAGAGTGGACATGTGAAGGTACATCCACTTGAGAGGTAGAGAAGATGCTGAACCGATTTATATCAAAATCCTGGAACAGAGCCGGAGATATGACAGACTGATAAGCCTGAACCATGTTTATCATCATAACCAATCATTCCCTTGCCTGCTTCCCAAAGCAGATACATCTTTGAGGGGCTGAAACCATGTTCGATTTGACTCTGATCCTGAGCACCCGCGCAGTACCTGAGACCAAGTCAACATTCAGTAAGTAATCATTGAATGAATGAACATTAACAAGAGGTACGCAGAGCTAAAATTTTACCTTTGAAAGATGCTAATGAGTAACGTGGCCCTGATTTTTATCCTGTGTGCTTTGCTACTTGGGCATCGCATTAACTTACTGTTCATGGGCTCGCCGTTCGCCCAGTCAAGAATCCGCTGCTCCTGACAGGAGAGCCCAGTGTAGTTAATTAACAGGATTGCTTCTCTGGGAAGCAGCGCGCAGGCACACACTGTGACAGAATTCCTCTGAGACACGTGCAGAGAAACAAACTTTGAATTCCTATTAGCAAGCCCAAGCAACTAAATAGGAACAAGGAGAGGCCATTTACACCAGCGTAGAAACCACCTTTCCTGAGCCTGCTGGTAGCCAGCCAATGAGAGCGCTCTTCACGGGCATCCCAGGAATCCCAACGTGGAAGAGTTGAAATGAACAACCATGATGTGACAGCAACCGTGTTGTTTGTGGAAAATATTAAAATTAAAGGCACAAAAGGAGATTGAAATACAAGCCCACAGATGAGGCCGAGAGGACATGAGACACGGTTTTGGGGCCGAGGAAATGGCCCAGGGGTTAAAGTTTTGGCCTCAAGAGCAAAAGGAAGGAAGTTCACGTCCTCAGACTCCAGGTAAAAATGCAGCCACCCGAGATTCCAGCCTCGGAAGACAGAGAGCTGGGGAAACCCCGAAGCAAAGCAGCCAGGAGGTAGAACCATTCAGGATGAGTCCTGATATCTCCACAGGCCTCTACAGGCACATGTGTGTCCTTGGTACGCATATACTTGCACACACATGTAAACACACATGTAAACACACATGCACGAGAGTGCACGTGTGACACAGACACACAGACACACACACACAGACACACACACACAGACACACACACACAGACACACAGACACACAAGAGAAAGACCAGGCTTTGGTTATACCAGTTAGAAATCTCTTGATTCTTTGCAGCTAGAGGCACACGCCTATCCCAGCTCACACTGAAACCTCACCGAGCAAAAAGTCCCACAGCTAGTGCTTTCCTTAGGGTGGAGCCTACCAGGCCTGTGACAGACCCTAGAGTTGTCCTTCCTTAGTTTCCTTCCTTTCTTCGGAGTTTGTTTGCTCTTGTTCTTACCCTCCCTCCCTCTCTGTCCAAGAAGTCTTAAAGATGCCCAAGTCCCTTTCTTGGTGGACATTGTTCTACTCCATCTACTTTAATAAAGATTCTCCCCAGAAGGGATGCCCTGTGATAGTTAATCTTCATTGCTGACTTGAGTGGATTAAGAAGCACCCCTGGGGGGCGTGCCTGTGAGGGTTTCAGAGACAATTAGATCAGAGATACAATGAATGGATCCTCATGGTGAGAAGGGAGGAGGGGCTTAGCTGGAGGAAGCCAGTGTCTGAGGTCATGAACTTGAGCGGTATGTCTTGTCTTGGATCTTTCTCTGCTTCCTGGTCCGCCACGAGGTGAAGATCCACTCCCGCGCCACAGGCTTCTGCTGTCAGGATGCTCTGCGCAAGCGCTCAGGGTCCAGAGACCACAGTCTCCACCCTCTGCAGTCACGTGCCCAAAGCCAGACTCCTTCCCTGTTTCTCGTTCCCAGGTACTCGGGCCTCAGATGCACAAACTCAAAATATAGCTCTCTTCTCACTTGAGGTTTTTTGTCTTGAAAAACCATTTGAAATCCGCAAGACCTTGGCCCTTCCAGGGCGGCGTGCTTGAGTCTGTGTTTTCCCAAGTTGAAACTCAGATCCTGATACTCATCTGTCTCAGTTTTTCTTAAAAGTCGGCAGCTTCGTGGGAACACCGTATCTTATTATGTTGGGGAGGTATGTCTCAGATGCAGAAATCTGTCTTCCCCACATACCATACAGTTCCTCTGAGCTCCAATGGACATATCACACAATGATGCGCTTCTATCATCTGCCAACTGGAGACTACACAGGTATTTCTCCTTTCAATAGTATTAGCAGATATAGGGGACTCTGAGAAAGGACCATTTCAATCCTGTGCTTTGAATGTCCTTTGTATCTACTCTATCTGTCTGTCTGTCTATCTATCTATCTATCTATCTATCCATCCATCCATCCATCCATCCATCCATCTATCTCTATATAATAGACTACATGACAGCAAGATTAGGTATGTGACATGATAGAGTGGTAATTCATTCTCTGCCACAGAGTTTTCACATTGGAGAGAGAGGTGTGAGGCATTAAAACTATCTCTAAAGTGTTTTTTTTTAATCAGAAATAAGTGAGATTTTTCAATGCAAGTGCTAAGTGGAGACACCAACTCTCTCTATACTTGGCTGGTCTTCCTTCCCACTCAGACATGACTTGATAAAATATGAGAATGTAATAGAAACTTAGAGGAATACTCAAATGTGGAATTGTCAACTTTCTTTTTAGGTCACAAAGCATTTCTGAAATGCAATCCAGCTAATGTGGAAGGGAGAACATCATTTGATTCAATTAATTTTAACCAAGGGAAATGAAAATTCCCTCTTTAACAATTCCAAACCATAATTCAGGAGAGAGGTCCTTTTAATTAATTAGTTTTTATTCTAAGGATCTTCAGTCTCTTTCAGTCAGATTATCAGATCTTCAGTGAGCAACCTTGGGAAGATAATTACAATACTTACTAGACACTGGAACTGAATGCCTTATGAATGTCTAGCCCCTATCACCAGAAGCTCCCAAAGTAGACCACCCCATTTCCCAGCTCAAAAGAAACAAACTGAAACCCAAAGTGATTAAGTAATCCATCAAAGTTTGAACTTGGACCTGATTATTATAATGCCGATGCCTGTGTCTCTTCTGGCCTATCACAGTCTACATTTGAAAAAAGAATCCAGTGGGATTTCAGCAAAGTCTCCCTGCGAGATTATCGTTTGAGAATGCCATGTTGCACGGGTATACTCAAAGGGAGAAGAATATCAGATAATATGGGGGGGATGGGTTTGGGGTCATTCTCAGGATGTTAGTACAGCATCCCAGGTAACGTGAATGCACAGGTCGTGGAGAGAAAGAAGGTCTGACATGCGCAGCAGGAGGCTGAGATCTTGTCAAGCGCAGAGTCTGCACTGTTACAGATTTCGACTTGTCTCAACAGTGAAGAGAACAGCCGGGCTTTCAAATAACCATCTAACTTGGAGGTCTGTGTACTGCAAATTCCTGAACCTGCACTTGGGCCTTGAGACCACAAGGGTCCTGGGAAGAAAAGACCCTTCTGTGAAACTGCCATTCCCAGGCCCCTGACACAGCGAGAGTTGTTGGGTCCAAGACCAGACACATTGAGCTAAGTATCATCTGCTCTGTACCTGCCTCTGTCCATTTCTGTGTCCTTGGCTAAACGCATGTCACCCCTATACTTTCATGGGCTGTGTGGGTGGACGACCTCCATTGGAAAAGTGCACACTCAGCATTTCATCAGTTCTGTGGCCGCCTCGGTGGGTCTGATGATGCTGTTGTAATGGACGGGACTATCTGGCATTTCTCGTTCGTTTTCACAGACACGTGTCTCTCAGCTTGCTTGGTGCACGCCTGTGTCTCCTCTTGGCCTGTCTGCTTGGAACAAGGCAGCTCACTGTGTGTTTCCTTCTCTCACGTGGGAGGGCAGCGTTTTCCTGTCTTCCTGCCCAGCTCTGCTGGGTATCTTACTGGTGGGGCTCACATATGTCCACTTGCCCTCTAGACCTCTTCTAGAAATGTGGTGATCTAGAAAAAGGAAGACCCCACTCTCTCTGTTGTGATGAAACCGTGTGCTGCAGTGTGCTATAGAAAATATGCTATGGAAAGATTTTGACCCTAGACTAATCACTCCTTTGGCTTCTGTAAACTGCTTCCGCATGAGGAGAGTCAAAACTTACTCTTACAATCTGCTAACCACTTGCTTTCACAGTCGTAGCTTTGGGTCATCAGGACCACCACTCAAGATTTCCACCCTTTCCCTCACTCCCATTCTGAGTTTTCAGCTGCAACCACTTGAGTCACTAGCTGGACGGCACAAACTAACATAACACTGCTGTAAGAACTGCCCGCTGCCCTTACTCGGGGCTCCATCATGAGGTCCCAAACTCTGATGGAGTCCTGGAGACCTAAGGCTCCATCTAAGGTCCTGACCTTGGGTGGAGTCCCAAAGCTTCAGTTCTGTTTGATCCACTTTCAACAAACATCCTTTTCAGTCAAGCTCATCGTCTGGACCCCTTAACAGAAACGAGGAGACCCTCCCTGTGCCACGTACAAGCCAGGAGCAGCTTGCCAGGGCCAGAGGCTACCCGCGTGTCGACAGGACATATTTACTACTTACATTTCAGCTCCAGCTTGATGAAATCTGTTTTCCCCAGATTTTCAAGGAACACTCCCCGGGGGATCAGCGTTTTGAAGTAGAAAGAGATGTCGGCGCTGGTTTCGCCTTGGAAGGTGGAGAAGTGCAGGTAGGAGGAAGGATTTGGGAAAGACGCGGCGTTCCAGTAATCCCCTGTAGGAGAAGAGACAGGTCAGTCGACAACGGGATGAGGACGATTACGTGAGAGAGGTTTCAGGTCTTGAATTTGGTCGACTCTGTTGCAAAGAGTCCTATTTCCAACATTCCATACTGGAACAGCCATATTCCAATAGTTCCTTCCAAGCGGTTAAGCAACTTCACATCAACACCACCTACTGTGGTGCACGTTTGCTCAGAGTGGAAACGTTCTCTTTTGGAAGGGATGAGGGAGGCTCATCAAATTTGGGAAACTCGTCAAACTTACAAGACACAGGAAGCTCAGAAAGCTCCAGGAGCCATAAGACCCTCCTCGTGACTATTTAAGCAGTCAACCATTGCTGGGGGAGAGGAGACGTTTCCACTGAGCGGCCTGCATGCTGGGCAAGGAGCTCTGGGGACAAAGCTTTTATAGTCGTTATTTCTTAGGGGGACTTTTCAGCCATGTAGCTGCCTTTGCTTATATGAATAATTCTAAGTAACCCCAATAAAATTCAGAGGTTCACTAACCCCATCTTGGGTGTAATAACTTGTTTGGTCTGCTGTCATTAACCTATCTGGGGTGCATAGATGTGTCTCGTTACACCATAGCTATGCACGTGGACACACATCATATTTTGTATGTATACCAGAAGGCACTTGAGTGTGTGTGTGCCTGTGGAGGCTCAAAGGTGACAACCGACATCATCCTGGATTATTCTACTGCCTTATTGCTTTGCTCTGGGGTTTCCCAAGACTCTGCCTAGGGCTAGAATTGTAAACTTTCATCATTTCCTTCCAGCATTTTTATGTGGGATGTGGGGATCTGAACTCAGGTCCTTTTGTTTGCAAGGCAAAGACTTTAATTGCTGATCCATCTCCCCAGCCCTTATGCATGTTTATTATACATATCATGTAAACACAAACACACATTCATAGCTAATTAATAAACTGTTAACATGAAATTAGGAAGACTGAAAATAGGAAGACTGAAAGTTGGCATTCCTGACAAGAGCCATTTGGGGGCTTCTAGGAAGTAAATGCAGAGACAGGTTAAAACTGAGTGAAGCCCCTGGTGTTTCTGTAAGTGGGAGAGTCAGTGGGGGGCTGTTTGCATCTTGGACCTGTTGCTGGTGGCGTTGGTCCAGTGCAAAGAAAGAAAGAAAACACTTGGACTAGATCTAAGGATAATAAGATGAAAAGCAGGGGGTTGGGCACCCCAAAGCTCTGCAGAGAAGAGGAGCCAGAAGAAGTGGGCACTGGGCAGAGTAGATTGGGACACTCCCTCCTCACACCTCGGAAATGAGCTGTTACCAGGAAGGCAAATCTTCCCTAACTAGCTCCTCCACGGGGACCCCTTTGCCTGGAAGCTTTGGCTTGAGGGTACCCTGTGCCGTAGACAGCGATGGGCTGTATGGTCCCAGGGGTCTTTGCCAGCCTCCACCCTGGAGCTCTGGCAATAGTACTTGCCATCCCTCACCCACCGTTGTCAAGCAGAGAAACCAGTGTCCCCAGGAGATAAACAACTCACGGGGTGCAATAAAACCTCCAAACTAGGTTAGTCAGTTCCATTAAATCTGAAGGATCAGGGAAGTTAATATGGGATCACGACCTGGCTCACAGGCTCATCTCCTGGGGAGATTCCTCTCTAACCCACACGTTTCTGAGTAGATTTTTCATCTCAGCTTAAGACTGAACACAAGAGCACATTTCAGCAGTCGCTAAAGCTTTGAGCTATAAGGCTCAGTCCAAAATATGTTTTAATGGTATTTGCTGCATCTTTCTTCCAAAGAGTACAACCAGCCAAATTCACTTCGCTCTTTCTACTCACATACAATATAGTTCTCTTTTTTAAATGAAAATTATGCCTCTGTGAAATATCAAGGGGCTGGAGAGATGGCTCAGGGGTTAAGGCTCTGCGTCACAAGCAGAAGGACCTGAATTTAGATCCCAGATCACATATAAAAAGGCTGGGCTGAAATGGCAGTGGCCTGTACTTTGAGTCCTGGAAGACATTGCCTAGGAAATCCCAAGCACAACGAAAAGGAGGAATAATAATCCAGGATGATTCCTGAAGTCACCCTTGAGCTTCTGCCAACACACACAGTACCCTTTGATACATACATACATAAATAAATAAATATTTTTAAAATTATGGCTTCAGTATAGCCAGCACAGTTGCTTTCAGTTAAGAATAGCAGCCAGATTTAATATTTATTTATTTATTTATTTATTTTGCATGTGTGTTGGTATGATGAGTGTGTATGTGTGTATGTGTACATATGTATGAGAGGGCACTGTGTATCTCTGTGGAGGCCCAAGGGTAACTTCAGGTAATCTTCCTGGATTGGTCTACCTCCTTATTGCTTTGCTCTGGGGTTTCCCAGTTCGCCATTTCCATCCAACATTTTTAATGTGGGATCCATAATAGGAACAAAGGTCCTTTGGCATTTGAAGCAGAGTCTTAATCCCTGAGCCATCTCTCCAGTCCCTGAAGCCATAATTTTAAATGAAACATATAATAGTGGCCTACTTAGATATTAAACTATCTTCTTACTTACAAGATGCTACTTCCTTGTGTTTCTGTGGACATGTAGGTTATAGTGACATCCAGATAAATGTATGGAGTTTTTAAGGTCAAATGCATTATGTTAATAGATACATACATTAAGTTTTTAGCAAGTTCATGCAAGATACCTCAGTGATTTGTCAATAAAGCGACATCAGACTGTGTCTTAATGTTCATTAGTGGGGAAGGGCAAGAGAAGAAACTTACATTAGGTATTAGAGAAACAAAGATGATACAGTTGATCTTCAGTATCCATTGAGGATTAGTTGTAGTACCTTGGCTAGTATCAGAATTCATGGATGTTCAAGTCCCTTATAAGAAACCCTGAGATATTTGTATATATGTGCATATCCTCCTATGTACATTGAAATATCTCCATATTTCTTATAATACCTAACATAATGCAAATGATATGATGCAATTACTATATTGCACTGTTTAGGGAATAATGATGGGAAAAGTTTGCATGTGTAGATGCAATTAATTTTTTATGTGTATATGCATGCATGTGTGTATGCATATATATATTATATGTATGTGTGTGTGTGTGTGTATATATATATGTATGTATGTGCATGTTTGTATATGAGTACATGTGGAGGCCAGATTCAGACCAGAGGACAATCTCAGCAGTTGTTCCTCAGGCTCCACCCACTTGCTTTTTATGAAATAGGACATCTCAATAGCTTGGCGCTCTCTCAGGAAATGAGGTTGGCTAGACATCTAGCCCTGGGGAGCTGCCTGTTCCAGTCTCCTCAGTGCTAGGATTGAAAATGCACGCCGATATGTTTAGTGTGTGTGTGTGTGTGTGTGTGTGTGTGTGTTCGTGTGTGTGTTCTCGGGACTAAGCTCTCAGATTCTCATGTCTACACAAGCTTTTAGCAACAGATCTATCCCCCCAACCCCCTACAGCGTGAGGTCTGTTTGTTGGTTGCTGATTGGTCAAGCTTAAGTTTTGTGCTTACACGGAATTGGGTCCTGATTTGTTTGGAATTTGTCCATATCAGCAAGGTGTCGAATAAGTGGAACGAAGTAGTTCATTATATTTCCTGTGCTCTGGAGTTCTCCCAGACTAAGGGTGTCCCTCTTAATTACTTCAGTAGGGGATTGAGCCCTCTCTGTAGCAGTTACTCTTAACTATTGCTGTGAGAGAATGTCCAAAGTCAAGCAACTTAAAGGAGAAAGGGAGATGTATTCAGCTTATGGTTCCAGAGGGAAGGTACAATCTTTCAAAGCGCAGGCGGCATGGCTGGCTGGACAAAGCTGGAGGAGGCTACGTCACTGCAGACATCCTGGAGGCTGAGAGCTGCAAGTCTGCTTGCTGCAAAAGGCAGACTTCTCCTGAAGGTGGGGTGGGTCTCATCCACCTTGAGGCCCACCCCTTGTGACTGTCCTCCTCCAGCAAGGCTCCATTTCTCAAGGTGCCATGACCTTGCCAAACACATGAGACTGGGGGGGAGGGAGACATCTCAAACCGTGACACCCTCTTAGACTATCTTAAAAGTCTTGGTGCAGTTGTTGGGCATTTTGTTTTAACTGCAAAATCATAGGTTTGAGTCGCAAAGTACTGAACAGGACAGTGGGTGGAAAATGGAGAGAAAGGAAGGATCCCGCTCTCCCGGATGCTGCTGTCACCTGAGACCCGAGCCTTCCGTCTGGGTCAGCATCTGGCGTCCACACAGGAAGAGAAGCGAAGGCTGCCGGCATTCCCAGCGCTGGGAAGTGGAGGGTTCCTTTGCGTAAAGCTAAATCAAATGAGCAGCCGGCATCTGAGTCCCCAGGCTGGGAGGTGGGGGAAGATGCGCCCCCGGGGCCAGGAGGATCTCGGGCTTCCTAAGTGGGCGAGAGGTTTTTAACAACCTAAGAGACTGCAAAGATCTAAGTCCCCGAGGTTCTCCAGCCTTAAGCAAAGCAATTTCAGTCTCTTTAGGCTGAATCCCCAGGACAGGAATGTAATTAACATTGTAAAGTTTCAATCCAATCAACTACAGCCTTATTTTTTTCTGAGGTGGTGATGTATTAACAGAAGGGCGACTGTCTAAAACGATTCTAGGAAAAGGAAAGCTCAAAGTACAACATGTCAGTATTTATTTGAAGGCCGGGTCTGGTTATTCAGACAGAAATCTCCCCAGAGATGGAGAAGGGCAGCTCGATCAGTTATTCTAGTTTGATGAAACATCTCTGTAGATTTCAATTCCATTTGTTCTAATTCTAGGCTCACTAAGCAACTTCAATCTAATTTGGTCTCCTGAATGGGCTTATTCTCACGGAAATCATGCCTTGTTCAAGCGGCGTTTATCAGGAGCCTGGAAATGTCTGGGTTGTCACATGCTACCTTGGTTACTTGTGACTGTCCTAACCTAGATCTCTGGATGAATTCATTACATCAATACTCTTCATCAGCAATAGTGAGGCCTGTATTCTGGGCTGGCCTGCTGATGCCACGGCTCTGTCTACTCAGAAGTTGCTGCAGATGGTCCCCTGGACATAGGCAGCAGGATACCAGAAATCAGTCCCCTCTTTCCACCTTGTGGACTTCAAGGATCCGACTCAGGCTTCTGAGTCACGTACCAACATGCCGTAAGCTGTAACATTAGGCATTCACACAGGACAAGGGAGTCACCCCATTAGAATATCTTAGCCACCTTAGTGTTGCTTCATTTACATATGACATCATCAAAAATGATAATTAGCCGATGTCATAGTTGGGCACAAGCGTCAACTTGAAAGTTGAGGGTTTGAGCTCTGGGTGCATTTGTAGAGAATTAGCAGTTGAGTTAGGCCCAGAGCAGACCTGCAGGAGATTGTCTAGGTGATGGGGAGGGAGTAAAATACAGACAGCTGGCTAGGAGAGTTGGCATCCTTGTGTACACTTGGCCAGTCATGCTGGCAGGTAAGGATCATCCCTCTCTTAGTTGTCGTGTAAAGATGGTGTCGGTAGTTCCCTTGGCTCTGGTGTTGATGCGTGCGCTCCCGTCAAGCTGGACTATGAACTGTAACCAGTAATCATAGAGAATAAATCCCTTGTTTCCTTAAGCCATTTGATGGTCATTTATCGGCAACTGTGCAGATGAACTGCAACAGCCAACTATCCTAAGGTGTTGGGGTGCTGCATTGGTAAGGACTCCTTCTCGGAGTCTGTCTACAGACTACAATGAAAAGCTACTCAGGAATGAATTGTCTTCCAAGTGGTGCTGTGAGACTCCAGATCCACATCTGGATCTGAGGAGAACTCTACTGACAACCATCCAGCTCCTAGCGAGAGCATCACCAAGAAAGAGCTGGACCAAAGACGACGAGCCCAGAGACAGCTTGGCTGGTAAGCTGGACTCTGTTAATTACTTAAATGGTACTATCACTTGAGGTGTGAACTGTGCCTACAGTGAATTGTGCTTGAAGAAATGTCTAGTATACAGCTCCTCTCCTGCTATCAGCACATTAAGCCACTCATCAGAAGAGTAGGAGCCTCACCCTCTGAGGTACTTGATGGGCCCAAGAATATCAGAGCTCATCTATATATACATGCTTCAATGCCCATCTTGTAAATGGATGCTCTAATGTTTATCACGCACATACTATATGAATGCAGTGATGTGCAAAACACGTCAGCCAGCGTGCTTAGTGGGATGGTAACTTGTTTGGTAGCAATTTCCTTCCAATTGTGAATTGGAGGGAGGTGCTTCAAGACTCAGGAAGTTCTAAACAGAAACATTCTATTCGGGAGGGAGACTCCCTCAGACTCAGGATGTCAATTGCCCAGAACTCTCAGGAAGTCCCTGAAATTTACAGGATTCACAAGGCCCCTCCCACTCCAAGGTTACATAATGGGACTGGGTGAGGGAAAGAGGTTCTGTGCAATGTGGAACTGTCTGCAAGTCATGGAGAGAAAGAGAGAGAGAGAGAGAGAGAGAGAGAGAGATTGATTCAGGGTGTCAGCTTTGGTGAGTTTTGGTGCCCTTTCGACATTGCTGCCTCTCCGACATTCAAGAACCCCCATGTCATAATTAGGCACAGGTTTCAACTTGGCAGTTGAAGGTTTGAGCTCTGGGCACATTTGTAGAGAATTAGCAGTTGAGTTAAGCCCAAAGCAAACCTGATTGTCTGGTTGATTGGACAGACCCAGCCTATGGTGGGTAGGACTAGGCCCTGAACAGGTGAATAAAATACAGAGAGGTAGTTGAGGAAGGCAGCATCCTTCTGTACACTTGACCAGACAGACATGCTAGTCTGGCAAGAAAGGATTGTCCCTCTCTCAGCTGTTATGTGGTGATGATGTGGCCAGTTTCCCTCGGCCCTGGTGTTGGTGCGTGCTCTCCTGTCAAGCTGGACTGAGAACTGTAACCAGTAATCATAACAGACAATAAACCCCTTGTTTCCTTAAGCTGTTTGATGGTCATTTATCAGCAACCATGCAGGCTGACTGCAACACCTCAATAAACCTGTTGGTTCTCAAGTTGGTTTTTAACTCTAACAGACTCATTATTTCACCAAGTTAGTCTTTAACCCCCAACAAACTCATGAATTCACAATGCGGGTCTTTAGCAGACTCAGTGTTCCGTTAGGAGTGAGTAGATATTTTTTTACATCTCCCCAGGAAAAGTCCTACACAACAGAGATTGCTTTCAAGTGAGTAGTATCTAAAGGAATAAGTTTGCATGCTACTGCTCCCGATCCTGGCGACCCCATCTGAGTATTACTCTGGAGGTCTGTTGTCCAGTGTCTGGGATTTGCTCTCCCAGCATGGAGGGAACCGACAGAATTATTATTGTTAGTTTATATTACTCTCGACTGACCATAAGCTCCTGGAAAGCGGGGTTGAAACCATTTCCTTTCTGCAACCTTTGGCCTCAGAACATAGTTGGTACTGAAGCAAAATGTGCTTTCTGCTAACCTGAGTATTTAAGATGCTAAATAAATATCTATCAAAGCTAATGCTGCGTTAGACTCTTCAATAGCTGGATACTGCTTCCACCAGCACACTGTAATTTTCTTCATTCTCTTCATTCGTGACTTCATTTCTGTTATCGCCTATAGACTTCCGTGAACAATGTCACATATCTGCAACAGCGGTGGACTCCTGACCTTAGGGCTATTGAAACAGCTGCAATTTGCACTTGCTATCAAGGTCAGTGCTGTAGAGGGTAAAGCATATTCGATGAAATACCAAGAGAGTCGTCGGATGGTAAGGACCACGCCACAGCAGGTGGTGTGGATAGGCAGAAGTGGGCAAGGCCGGAGAATGAATGGAAGGCGTGAGGCAGGATAGAAATGCATGTCTGAGGCGAGAAGTGTCAGTCAACAGGAGCAGAATAATGAGACAGGTAGAAAGGGCTGAGGAACAACCATTTTCAAATGCTTCGGATGATGGTGGGAATGATATGAAGGCTCTTCAGGCTTGAGAACAAGTCCCTCACAGTAGGACATTTCCCACACATGCTGAGCCAGGAAGGCTGATTGTGTGTGTTCTGAGGAACCAGAGAGGCACCTCCGGATACGTGTCCAAGGGGCTGGGCGAGCAAAACAGACATCCCTGGGGCTCGGCACCACAGCACACGGTCATCAGTAGAAAAACATTGCAGCAGGAATTCTTCCAGAATCTTCCCCAGCCGCTCACTTTAATCAGCTCAAGGAGTGTTTGGAATGAGATGCCAGCGTTAGAATTTCCAAAGGTACTTTCTGCAAGGCAGCAGTTCATTTTAAGCTGCTGAAATATCATGTGGGCACAGTTATGAAGGCCCAGTGATTCCAGGAGGGGAAAACTCAGTTCCCACCTTCAACTTGGTTTTATAGAGATACTTCCTCCGATAGCTAGAATCCCCTAAGTCATAACTATACATTTAAAAATATCTGTGTAGGTATTCATTAGCTTTTTCATTTAAGATATTTCTCCATTGATTTTCTGCGATGCAGGTTGAGGATTTAGGACTTTTACAAGCCCCTTTGAATATTCCCCTCCCCAAAAAAATCAAGTTGCAGAGGATGCATCCTATAGCAATTCAAAACTGCTGTCTTTGGGACTGTGGAAATATCATTCAAGATGGACAAGCCTGATTATGTTTCCTCATCGGTATCATTATTCGTTATTCTCTAGGCTTAATATTTCCTTTTTCCCTTTGATTAGCTATGTCTGCCCCTGTCGTGGAGTCTAAATTCTCTAACTTTACTATAAGCACTCCTCTATTCTTCTACAAACCTTTCCCAACCTTTAACACCTCGTCTCGCAGTTGCAGTTGACTTCTGTGATCACACTCTGAGATATTACATTCTGTTTCTGGGGCCCTACCCTCATTTTCTGGGAACACATTCTTAGTTTCTTCAGTTAGCGTCCCCAAATCCTTGTTCTTCTGATGTCGCCTTCCTTTCCTTTCCTTTGAGACGTTCCAGAAAGAACATTGTCAGGCTGCCTGGAGATGCTGTAGAGAACGCTAATGCATTCTGATTCCTCATGGATGTGCATCCGTATCATCCTGTCCCAGCGTCAGGTCATTAACTTTAATCGTTTCTCTCATTCTTCCTCCACACATGCATGGATTTTAGACCTGTCAGTATTTTTCTTGCTCCTTTTCCTTCCTAATTTTGACCTTGTTTTCATTTTCATTTTTCCTGGGTAGTCTGCTTCTTGGACACTGCACATGGTTATATACTGTCATGAGCTGCTTGTTGCTGATTGGTGGTGCTGGAAACTGGGCCTTGGGTTCCACGCACGCTGGACAAGCATCTGCTTCTGAGCCACATCCCAGCCTCCTGCTACTGGGTTTTCATTTCGGCTGCTGCATCTTTAATTTCCAAGTAGGGTTTCTTGTTTTTCCATGTCTCTGTCTCACAGCTCTCTGTCTAGTCTTTTTTTTTTTAATTTTTTTTATTATTATTTATTCAACTGTGTGCATATGCGTGTGTATGTGCGTGCGCGTGTGTGTCTCTCTGTGTGTGTGTGTGTGTCTGTGTATGTGTAGAACCACGGACGAATTCGCGAACCACCACGGACACCTCCACCTCCTTCTGCCCCGGGATTCACAGGCTCCGCCCTACCAGGACCAGAAGCGCAGGCCGCCCCCGCTTCCGCCTGGTGTCTGTCTATACGTGGGATCTGGGATCCGAACTCAGGACCTTCCACCTGCAAGGCGGAGGCTTAACCCCTGAGCCACCTCTCCAGCCCAAGTCTTTTTTTTTTTTTTGATACATTATCATCATTCCTTTTTTTTAATCTTTAGGAAAATTAAATGTTTTGTCCAGTCTTTGACATTGTCTCTGCTTCTCCCAAGCTCTGCTGTTTTTTTTTTTTTGCGGGTATTTATTGTAGACACCTTTCATTGCTGAGTCTCTCCCATCCATTCTTACAGAAGAATGAAGCTCTACACATCTAGCTGGAACACGGCCGAGTGGGTTGGAGGTCGGATTAGGCTTTCTATCAGCACGGACATCTTCATTAGAAGTCTTCCAAATGTCAAGGTCTGTGACTTGTGTTTTTATTTGATCACAGATCATGCAATTTCTTTCGTCTTTTTTTAAAAATTTGTGTGTGAGTACGTGTGTGGCGTATGGACAGGACGGTGTGCTGGATGTGAGCCTGTGATGTCAGAGAGCAGGATGCCAGGTGTTCTGCCGTATCCCTCTCTGCCTCATTCCCTTGAGACAAAGTTGTTTACTGTCATAGTCAGGCACAGGTGTCAACTTGACGGTTGAAGGTTTGAGCTCTGGGCACATCTGTAGGGAATTAGTAGTCGAGTTAAGGCCAGAGCAGACCTGCGGGAGATTGTCTAGCTGATCGGAAGGCCTATTCTGTACACTTGGCCAGACATGCTGGTCTGGCTAGTTGGTGAGAATGTCCCTCCCTCAGCTGTTCTGTGGAGATGGTGCAGCCAGTTCCCTCGGCCCTTGATGTTGATGTGGATCTGCTGCCAGGCTGGACAAGCAACTGTAATCAGACAATTGTAAGAGAAATAAACCCTGTTCCCTTAAGCTGGCTTGTCATGATTTTATCAGCGATGTGCTGCAAACTGCGACATTTATAGAACCTGGAGTTAGGCTGGTGGCCAACAAGCCCAGAGACCCCCACAGTGCTGGGGCTACCGCGGAGCATGACCCCACCTGGATTATTTATCTGCTTTTTGCAAGTGTAGATGCATGTGTGTACCTGTGTATGTGCACGTGTGTGTGTGTGTGTGTGTGTGTGTGTGTGTGTACAAGTTACTCTATTGCTGTGAGACACCACTGAGGCCCAAACAACTTAAAGGGAGAAAGGGAGATTTATTGGGCTTATGGTTCCAGAGGGGAGATTCAGTCGATTCTGGCAGAAAAGGCATGAGTGACTGGCAGAAGCTGGAGGAGGCTTCAGTCACAGCAGACATCATGAAGGCTTCAAGCTGCTGTGCCAGCTCAAGAGCAGACTCACCCACTCAAGCAGGGCGGGGCTAACCAACCTAAGACCCACCCCTTTGCCTTCCTCCAGCAAGACTCCACCTCCTAGAAGTGCCATGACTTCCCCAAACAACTAAAGATTCAAACATAAGAATCTGTGGGGGACAATTCACATTTCAAAGCATGATAACGTGTATAGAAGAGGTCACTGCATGTGCCTTTGGAGGCCCAAGGGAGACTTTGGGAATCATCCTGGATGGATCTACCTTCTTATTGCTTTGCTCTGGGGTTTCCAGGCTCTGTCCTTCAGGGACAGAAGTGCAGACCACCACCATTTCTGTCTGGTGCTTTTTACATGGGATCTGGGGTCTGATTTCTGCTTGCAAAAGCTTTAACCCTTGAGCCACCTCTCCCACTCACCCCTCCCACCTGAATTTTATGTAGTGCTAGGATTCGAACTCAAGTTCTTATGTGTGTGCAGCAAGCGCTGCTTACCCACTGAGTCCTCTGTCCAGTCCATCATTCATTTTCTTGATAAAGCAACCACCCAGTTTCCTCCTGAGCACTATATGTTTGCCTGGTGGTCAGTGTCCTAGGGCTGAGAAGAAGGAAACTTAACAGATGCTATAAACACATCTGCTCCAAGACTTTTTGTTAGAAAGGTGTGTCAGTTCTGAATTTCAGTGTCTGATGTGTGGAACACCATCACCCTCAATCACCAGGGCTGCTAGCGGCTGGCCAGGGGAAGGGAGCAACTGATCTCAGTGAGCCCCACACAGACTTTCTGAGACCCCCTCCCTCAACTGGACCTTTATTGACGTGATTTCCCAAGCAGATGGCTTGCCTTCTGTAGCTAGCTTCTCCCATACCTCTTGACAGTGCAGACTTGAAAAGGACAAGAAAGAAGTAACGGAGCATGCAGCCATCTACCTAGGTCCATACAGGACCCCTATCCATTAGAAGTGGTGGTCCCACAGGGGTAAGGGGATGGAGGAGTGTGTGGTGTCATAAGAAATAAGTCCCTGAGATGCCCTGACCCATCTGTCCCAAGTCCTGAGCTGCTCTGGCCCATCTGTTTCTCTGCAAACTGTCACGTGTGGTTCCCCTGTAGCTCTGGAATCAGAAATTCATTTTGGTTTTACAATCTTCACGCACAGGGTGACTTTGATGACAAGACCTCCTTCAAGTCGCAATTTTCTCATTTGTAAAATCAGATAGAAAGGATCCCTCTTTCACAGGATGTGGGAGGGTCACAGGAGATCGTCTATGAAATGCAATTTGCAGGGCTGCAGCCCCTAAGACAAATGCTCAGCAGGTGGCATTCACTGCTAGTGAATGCATAGTTTTGGGCATCATGGGCATCTTCCTTGGCAAGATGCTGTGTGCGCTGTTTCTGTACTTCCTCTATGATTCTCGTGGGGAGAGAGAGAGATAGAGAGAGAGAGAGGGAGCGAGCATGTTATGTGTGTATGTGTGTGTGTGTGTGTACATGTGTGTAACATGTATGGAAGCCAAAGGACAACCCTGAGAGTCATCCTCCTGAAAGCAGTCCACTTCTTTTGAGGCAGAGTCTCACGCTGGCCTGGACCCACCATTTCAGCAGATTAGCTGTCCAGGACCCTCCTCACCTTGCATCCCCAGCTCTGGGATCCCAAGTGGTATTTGCCACCATGCCTAGCATCTTAAGTGAGTTTGGGGCATCAAATTCAGGTCGTCCTGATTGCAAGGGAGGAGCCTTATAGACTGAGCTCCTTCTGTCATCCTCAATAAGTAACTGAAAATTCCACTGGTAATAGAATGGGAGCCATGTTTAAACCGGGCCAAGCGGCACATGTGTGGTAGGGAGACCATTTGGTACAGTCCAGACGGGAGCAAGGAGACAGCTAAGAGGACAGTTGTCTTCCACTGATGGACTTTCCTTTGAACAGTGCTGGTAACAGCTAACTGCAGAACAGTCCTGCCGGCAACAATGTGCCCGACCCCTGCCATCTTCCCTCTCTGCAGGGGGCCAGGGACGGGAAGGGAGCGGCAGTGACCAGCAGCGCTGGGCTGGCAGAGAAAGATGCTTTGGGCTCTCTGGGCCGAGGCTGCTGAAGGGTGGGGCCACTGCGGTACCTCCAGCTGCTAACGACCTTGCCCGTGTTCTCTCAGGGTCAATCATTTTCTTTAGTCCACGGAACGGTGGGTCCCTGGGTCTCACTGAGAACCTGCAGATAAATTCTGCTTTAAACGGCTTGCTTGCAATTTCCAATGTAAATACCAGCATTGGAGAGACTAATTATTTTGAAAATGATTAGTGACCCAGAGGTTAAAATTTGAGTATTCTCTGCTTGGCAGTGAGCTTTCTATTGTTTAGCCCAGGCTGGGTGTTATTGACAGAGCCAGATGGCTTCATTTGCATGCAGATTCCAGCCTCTGCGCGGAAGTTTCCTTAGGAGTTGGTGGATGGGGGGGGCTACTGCCTTAATTAAACCCTTCTATACATTCAGGTTAGGGAAAAGTAGCTTCTTTACTTTCCCCACAACTCTGCCTTGAGATGGGGATCTCCAGGGGAAGCTGTCATCCTTGGGTTTGGGCAGTGTTTCCTCTGCTCCCTAAGGAGCTTCCAGCCGCTGAGATCCCCAATAGAGATGCCAGCAATGCCTGGGAGGAGTCGCCGATGTCCTACCTCATCGTGTCGCTCTTGGTTCTGATGGGCTGCCACCGCATTGAGTCTCACCAGTGATACAGGTGTCAATTTGTTGACGATCAGTGAATAGTCCAGGCAAGTCCCCAGAGAGTCTGTGGGAGATTAGCTTATTGATGTTTATAGTGGGTGGGACCATTCCCCAAGGCAGGTGGAGATGGGGAGAGGTGATTCAGTAGTTTGTTTGGCAGAGAGGCATACTGGAAAGTGAGAAAGAATCTCTCTCTCTCAGTTCTTTCTGCGCATGTGTGACGTCTTGGTTCCTAGCATTGGCATGAACCTGCTGTATGGAGAATCATAAGCTGAAATGAACCTCCTGTTGTCCCAAGTTATTCTGGTCATGTATTTACGTCAGCCACAGCAGAGAAACCGTAGCAAACATGCTGCTGAGATCTTGAAGTTCATGGCGTTCCAGGTACTTCCTGAGCTACGCAAGTCAGTAACCTCGACACAGGCACTAGATCTCTGCAGGTCGAGAGGAAGAACCATGGTGGGCACTGCAAGTTGCTCCCATATGTGGTGGTGATGAAGCCTGATACAAGGAAGAGTTAGGGTGGGTGAAACGGCAGAGTCAGGTGGACGAGGAAGAGAAGTAGGAGACTCGCGGCGGCAGAGATGGCAAGAGAAACAGAAAAGAGGAAGGACGGGGGTCTGGGCAGAGATGGCAGGCTGCCTGCAGCCTCTAAAGTTCTTGAGGAGCATATGCAAGACCCTTTTACATATTCTTTGTGTGTCTGTGTGTGTGTGCTAATAAAACTTTATTTACAAAGATAGACAAGGGCTGGAATTGGCTGATGTTTTATACATTTGCCAACTGCGATTCAGTGTTTTAGTCTTGGGTCTTTGGTTACTTAGAAATGATGACATGGGGGGGGCTTGAGAGGTGGCTCAGGGGTTAAGCATCTGCCTTGCAGGCAGAAGGTCTGGAGTTCGGATCCTAGACCCCATGTATAGACGCTGGGCGGAAGCGGGGGCGGCCTGCATTTCTGGTCCTGGTAGGGCGGAGCCTGTGAATCCCGGGGCAGAGTAAACAAGTAAACACACACACAGACACACACGGGCACACATGCATACACGCACAATTGAATAAATAATAATAAAAAGGATATCATAGAAATGATGACATCAAGGATATACACATGTTCTTTCATATAGTCTTGCTATAACACAGCAAAATTAAGTTAAATTTAAAAATAGACTAAATTATAAGAATGGCTTCTTTTTCAATTATTTTACTTTTCTACTTTTACAAATGTATTGAGTACTTTCCCCTGCTTTCCCTCTATCCCCTCTCCCTCCCATCCTCTTCCCTTCCTCAATCCATCCCACTCCCTCCCACCCTCTGCCTGTCTGCTTCTATGGACCACAGGGTTCCCTCTGGCTTCTCTACTCTTGTGGGGGTTCAGGCCTTTTGCAGGTATATACCAAGTTGCCTCTCTTTGGGCACCCCACTGATAGGAATGGCTTCTAAGAAACTTTCGTCTGTTTCAGGCAAGAGACCGCAGGTGCTGACTAAGAGCAACTGCTGCTCCCCCTTGGGATCCCTGGGAAGGGAGAGCTCAGAATCACCGAGAACACCCACAACACCCGCAAGGTCGGGTCACCACACCGGCCAGTGAGGAGGAGCCAGCAGAAGGTCAGGGTCAACAACCAACCGAGCCGGAGCGAGAGACGGACAGACGGGACCTACAGTCCCCCAACCAGGATGGACAGCGCACGGATGGCACTTGATCATCTCTCTGATTGGCCCAGAAGGACATTCACAGAATGTGGGGCCCTCTCGTTAGCTCCATAGTGAAATTACCTGTCTCTGTGAGGTTTCTGTCATAAGTTCTATTAAATAAACTCTAGACAAAGTACCACGACTTTTTCCTCTCTTGGGATTCTTTCCCACTCTAGGGAGTTTCTTCCACTTTTCCTTAATTTATCCATTTTCCTTAACATCTCTTAAGATACCTCTTAATGTATCTGTATCTTTACTCTTCACTGGTGTGAGACAATTAGTGGAAGATTCACCCTGGGTGGATCGTCGGTGACTCTTGAGTGACAGACAACCTAGATCTCAGGGCGAAGAGTATGTCTGGGTGAAGAAGATTCTCTCATTCTCAGAATCACTGCATCTGCCACATTCCAAGGACACCAGCTTGCTCTCAATGGATACCATACGTTGGCCTCATGAATGGCACATTTAAATAGAAACTGGTACCCCGGAAGTCACTGGATTTGGGGTGCCTGAAGGAGTTGGATACACTTTGAATTTGCGAGATGAGAAAAAAGTTGAAGTTCTCTTACTAAGCTCTGCAGGGCCTGCAATATTAGGTCCCTGAGTGTTTCTTTCAATTTGCATTTATTCCAGGGGATTACCTAAGCCCGAGAATCCTAGGTATGTTGCGGTTCAAAGCTAACGATGAGTAGCCAGAAGTGGAGAAATAAATAACTAGGTGCAATGGAAACTTTTGGGAGTTTCTTGCTTTTCACTTAAATTTTGGTTTTGAATAAGCTCCCAAGGATTTCATGATATTGATTCTAGGAAAGTGAGACCTACTGTAAGATCAATTCTCCTGCATCCACACGAATATGGGAAGAAGACCTTGCTTTAGTAAAAATAAAACTGTGCGGTACATCTTGTATTTCCCAGTTCCCATTGATTCCAGCTGGGCTGTTTTATTTCTTACTAAGTTGGCCAGGCGCTTCTTAAACGCACTCTTAAGCCCTGGGTCTCCCAGAATTTCCAATCCTGCGTCAGCCTCCTGAGTAGCTGGGATGTGCCAAGAGGCTGGGGTTGCTTTGAAACTTGGATGTCTGGAGTGTGGGGAGAAAATATGTCCCTCATCCTTTTCTCCACTTTCTTCACCCGCCCCCCCCCTCCTTTCAATGAAAGAACAGTGGAAAACAAATGAACACGTGTATCTTAACCTGTGCTCTGTTAAACATCCTTGCTGGGCGGGGGAGTCTGCTCCTTCTCTGTGCTTCTGCAACAGATTGTCTCCCATTTCTCCTAACTTGTGGTATTATTTTGGTAGCTTTTCATGTTTCTCTCTCCTCTGTGAGGCAGCGAACTTCAGGGAGCATACAGTATGCGTTCTATCTCCTTCTATCATTTCTTGTTAGCTGAATGCAGCTGTACTTAATACTGGGTTTTTGAATAAGGAAAAATACGTTCAAGCATTGGAACCATCCACTATTAACTGATGCGTTTGCTGATCTGACAGTTTGCAAAATCTATTTCGTGCTAAAGCCAGAACTGATGAGTGACTTAGCCCACGTTGGAGGGGGAGTGAGCAGAAGGTCTTCAGGGTTACCATACGTAACCCCATCTCTTCCAGTGGTGTTCAGGCCCCTTGGTGGTGATGTTGCCTGTGCCCATGGCAAGCTTGGTGGATACACTTTCTGTCCTCATGGGGAAAGCTAACTTCTCTTATCCTTTTCTCTCTTCATGAACCTCGATTCACGCCTTGTAACGCTATTGCGTTCCCATTTTTATTGTCTGCCCTGATGTCATGAAGATGGGGACGACAGAGTCATGAAGGTCCGTGATGCATTTAGCCACACTGGTGGCTGTTGGGAAAGCCACGCCGTGACAGGAGACGGCCTCTGTGTATTGATGGGCCACAAAACCGCCTGAGCCTCACAGCCTTAGAAAAACAGATTTTATATCAAATCCATTAGGTGAGTAACATGGCGGCCCGTTTTGGCAGAGCGACAGATGTGGAGCCCGGGAAGTGCTCTGCATGCAAGGATTGAGAGGATCCTTGCAATTACATTACGCAAATCAAAGCTTCATCGCTTTGCTCTTTTTATCACAGGAAATCAAAAGAGTCAACAAGTCCTCTTACACAAATACTACATCATTTTCCCACCGAAGAGTAAGTGGTTCCTGTGTCCTGGACCAACGGCCAGGGAGGTGATCTATACACTGCGCAGAGCAGCAGCTGGGGGGAGGGAGGCCATCTTGGAAACCTCAGCGTCTCCATCTATACGTTGGAGAGACCATTCCTTTTCCATAGAGTTGCAATGCTGTAAAGCAAACAGCATCAGACAGAAGTATTGTATAATGCTGAGGAACCCCAACGGGGCAAAAATGTTTACTTAGAGTCAACAATGTAGACATTTATATATGTGGAATGAGGCAGCCGCTTTGGAGTTTCACATATGTTCTTCACTTTCTGTCTTTGTTGTGTGTGTGTGTGTGTGTGTGTGTGTGTGTGTGTGTGCACCAGAGGGCACATGAGTGTGGGTGCCTGCGGAGATTCAAGGGTGACTTTGGAAAGCACCCTGATTGCTCTACCTGTTGCCTAGGTTTCCTAGGCTTTCCCTCCCAGGGCCAGAACTGCAAGCCACCACCGTATCCACCCAGCATTTTTACAAGGGATCCAGGAATCTGAACTCAGGTCCTTCGCTTGAGAGACAAAGGCTTTAACCCCTGAGCCATGTCTCCCCAGTCTCCCTCCAATTTCTTGACTGTTTACTGTGAGCCCCACAGAGGAAAGACTCAAGAGAAAGCTGCAAACCAAGTCCCTCCCACAGCTAAGGAGAAACATCTCTGGTATAAAAATCAGAAATGTATCGGGCTGGAAACAAGTACTTCGGTGTGAAGGACCAGGGCGCACACAGAGGGCACAGCTCTGGGTCGCAGTTGTCCTCCACTGTGTGGTGTGAAGCAGTCGAGCTGAGACATGCGGCACGTGACCTCCCTGGGGCAGGGCTGAGAGCTCATGGCACCGTAGAAGCCATTCGCAGGCCCGTGGCTACATTCGTCTAAGAGGAGCCTTGGTGTTCTGTGTTTCATCACCAATGATCAGCACGGAAGGGATGATACTGTAGAATAGTTTTAACTTCAGGGAGATCTGGGAGCAGATGTCAGGTAGCTCCAAGGACTTGAATGTGCCTAGTGGTTGAAATGCGTTGGGACACAAGTCGCTTGTTCCCAGAAGGCGGTGGGTGATCCTAGCGCTGCAGTTTGAGGGTCTTTACAGCCCCCACAGAGGGCTGACTTCAAAGAGTTTTCTCTGCATGATGAGGCCGTGCTGCACAGACCCATGCACATCTCCTGATGATAGCGTGGTGCACGCAGGAAGGACGGAAAACAGGAGAAATGATCACAGAGCTGGGCAGGCGGCCACGCCAACGCAAGGTTTGATGCCTATTTCCTGCTTCGGAATTTCAGGGTGTAAAGCAGAGGTTGGGGGCCTTTGTCTTCCTTTCGGGTTATTGAGCACAGTGGGGAAAGGCCAGGCATTCAGAATGCAGATCTTTGAGTCGCTCAAGAATTGTGAATGGGAATTCAGATGATAAGAATAGCAAAAGTCAAAGTCACTGCTGCCACAGCACAGGGCGGAGGTTGCCCTCATTTGCGAGCGAGTTGAGGGTGGTGTAATGTGGGGCCTGGAAGCAATTATTTCCAGCAGTGGTGAAGCCACCAGGGCTACCGTGCTGGGAAACACGTTGCTTTCTGACCTTTCTCAGGTCGGAAGCCCCAGAGACTGAACCAGGACTTTAAAATTCAGATTGGAAAGCGCACATTCAAAGCACTGGATGGATTTTGATGGAATCAATCTCACATCCTGCTTCTGTAAAACTTTATGGGAAGTTTATGGGGATTTATTGTTTTAAGAACAGAAGGACATTTACCTGCAGATGCAGGAGAATAAATTTCAAGTACATTTAGTATTGGAGAATGGTCGCTTTATTGCTGATTTCAATCCACTTGACTTTCTCCTTAATCTTCCATCTCCTACCTCAAGTCGAAACACTGTCCATGTGTTTTGCATGCACACACGCATATACACACATCATATATTTCACAAGCATGCTTGAATCATACATACAGCACATAACTGCTACACCATACACACACAAATGAATACACTCTGCATAACAAAGAAGCAGGCCTGAACCATACATATACCATAGACCCAACACACACACATGTATACAAACACAAACACATGCACACACATATGCACACACCATATAGTATATAAGCATGCCTGAATCATATATATACATGATATATATCTATGATATATATATGCATACTACAATCCTCCCACATGCACACATATATCTTCTTAGTGTGATACTTCAATAATTTGGATTTTTAAGGTTTGTAGAATTTTTAATAGCAAGCAAATGGAAACAACTAGGTCACACAATCTGTTGTGGTGAAAATGTTTTTACAAACATGTAATATGATGTGGCATAAACTGCAAACAGATCATGCAAATTGTCGATTCTAGTAAGTGGCAAGCTATTTTTTTAAAATAAAACGCATGTCTATGGAGCTCCATTTTGTTAAAAGGCTTGTTAGTTGGGGATGAGTATGTGGCTCAGGGGGTAAAGTGCCTGTCGTGCAAGTGTGAAGACTTGAGTTTGGATCTATACCTACATGCTCAAACATACACACATGCACGCACATATGCACAACAAAAGCTGGGCATGGCAGTGCACCTCCTAACTCAGTTCTGGGAGGAGGGAGAGAGAGGAGCGTGGTGGGTGGAGATGCTAACTGGTGAGCCTGTCTGGCCAAATGACCAACTACAGGATCAGAGAAAAAAAACCCCTCTCTCAAAAAATAGATTGGAAGCAAAACATAATTCAGAACACCAAAGACCCTACATTAAAAATCTGGAACCAGATCAGCCAAATCTCTCTCCACCCTAAAGCTCAGGAAAACTTGTGGAAGAGGGGGCAGCAAGATCATAAGAGCCTAAAGATGGGGAGGACCAATGATACGCAAGATGCTCCACACAAGTTAGGGCCGCAGTAGCCATAATTGGACTTTGCATGACCTGTACAATGACTGACATGTCAATGACCGCCCTTCCCCAAATTCTAGCATGGATCACAGGCACTAGGATCCTTCGAGGCAAGGGATTAATGGTCATAATAGTGTTCCCATACTAAAGTGGAGCCCAGGAAAGAGCTCTGGGCTATGCCACTGAGTCCTTACACCTCACTAGAGTGGAGGACTCAGAAGGAAGTTTGGCATTCACACAAAAGGATGATCCAGGAGAGGGGAGGGGGAAGGTGGAGGCACTGGGAGAAGGGGAGGGAGGAGGTGAAAGGAAGGGGAAAAGGGGGGGCAGGGTGCAAGGGGGACTGGGGAAGGGTGGAGGGAGGGAGAGGACTGGGGTACCTTTTGAGCTTGTATGATTGGGGAAAAATAAATAAATAAATAAAAAAGGTTGGAGAGCAATAGAGGAAGACCTCTGACCTCCATACATACAGGTACACACATGCATGGTCACTTTTACACAGATAAGTATGTTTTGCTTTGGTGCATAGTACTGATGTATATATTTATATAACACACACATATCTACATGTATATGCTTATTTAAGCACAGAGTGAAGAAAAATATCTAGAAAGCACCATGAAAAATTGTAATACTAACTACTCTGGTGGATGCTAACTGCTGGCCAGTCGACTAAAGGACTTATTTTAGGTGAGCGTACAGTGCTCATGTGAATAGAAAGAACAATAGCAGCAGCACAGGTAAGAGGAAGGCGAAGGAGAAGAGTCCAGGTGCCTCCAGGACAGGAGGACGCTGTGGGAAGAGCTTGGCCTGTGTCAGTGAGCAGAGCAGAACAGGTGCATGCGGCATTACAACAGGGGAGACAGAGCCACGGGGTGCCCTGCGTGAAGCCAAGGGCCCGGCTGCCCCTGGAGAACTAGCACAGCAAGGCAGATGGCTTCACTACTTCTGTTATTGGACAGTGGTTTTAGATGAGAAACTCCATCCTGGGACTTTGAAGAAATGGGGAAAGGAGACGAGGAGAGGAGACTTCAGCTGTTCTACTAGGAAAATAGGCAGAAATAATCAACTAGACCCACCATGCAGTTGTCGTGGGAACCAGGGGTATTCTACCTTACAAGGAGGAAGCGCTACATTCTCAAGGCTGCACCACCTGCAGAGGAGGCCTGGATGCAACTGATGCATCTAGGGACTGTAAAATGCCAGGAGTGACACAGCAACCATCCATCCACCCATCCACCCATCCACGCATCCATCCACCCATCCATCCACCCATCCATCCATCCATCCATCCATCCACCCACCCACCCATCCATCCATCCATCCACCCACCCATCTATCCATCCATCCATCCACCATCCATCCATCCACCCACCCATCCATCCATCCATCCATCCACCCATCCATCCATCCATCCATCCATCCACCATCATCCATCCAACCCACCCATCTATCCATCCATCCATCCATCCATCCATCCATCCATCCATCCATCTACCCATCCATCCATCCATCCATCCATCCATCCATCCATCCATCCATCCACTCATTCACCCATCCATTCCTCCATCCATCCATCCATCCTATCGATCTACCCATCCATCCATTCATCATCCATCCATCCATCCATCCATCCATCCATCCATCCATCCATCCATCCATCCACCCACCCATCCACCCATCTATCCATCCATCCATCCATCCATCCATCCGTCCATCCGTCCGTCTGTCCATCTGTCCGTCCGTCCATCCATCCATTCATTCATTGATCCATCCATCCGCCATCCATCCATCCACCCATCCATCTATCCATCCCTCCATCCATCCACCCATCCATCCATCCTTCCATCCATCCATCCATTCATCAATCCATCCATCCATCCATCCATCGATCTATCCGTCCATCTGTCCGTCCATCCATCCATCCATCCATTCATCATCCATCCCTCCATCCATCCACCCACCCATCCATCCATCCATCCATCCATCCATCCATCCATCCATCCACTCATTCACCCATCCATCCATCCATCCATCCATCCATCCATCGATCTATCCGTCCATCTGTCCGTCCATCCATCCATCCATCCATTCATCATCCATCCATCCATCCATCCATCCACTCATTCACCCATCCACCCACCCATCCATCCACCCACCCACCCACCCACCCATCCATCCATCCATCCTATCTATCCACCCACCCACCATCCATCCATCCAGTTAGCAGCCCACAATGCTGTAAAATACTCTGCTACTGAGTTCTCACTAGGTACTAAAAGCAAACAAAATTGCTTCAGCAAACATACTCCATTCAGATTCTGGATTTTGTTGCTGCTCATATGTGATTGTTAGTGTGTTAGTGTGAGTTGTCAACTTGACAGGATCTAGAATCACTTAGAAGTCAAGCCCCCAGGCACGCCTAACCTATAAATTAGGTTAGCCTCTGGATATGTCTATGGGATATTACTTTAATCTCAATATTAAAATTAAGTCTCAAAATTAAAATAGGAAGACCCACCGATGTGGGTGGAGCCATCCCTGGGCCGGGTTCTTGGAGTTCTTGAAGAGTGAAGTGCATAGCATACCTTGGACCCAATATGACCAGCTCCTGCTGCCTTGACCTCCCTACCATGGTGGATGGTTCATTCGCAGCAACAGAGAAAGAAACTAAGATGTAGTGATTGTAAATTCTGCACAATGCTTTCTGGGCTTCAGACTGTGTTTTAATGCGGTGCTACCGTAGGTCAGCCTTGCCTTTCAAGGCTATGATTGTCTCTAGATCTTATATAAGGAATCTGAGCCTAGATCTCATGGTTTCTATGTCAACGCTTTACACACACACACACACACACACACACACACACACACACACACACACACAACTCCTCTTTGTATAAAGCTACTCCTTTATCACCATCCATGGGTGATCTCATAAAGTATTAATCCTTCAAACATCCATGTAGGTTTAATGGCAAATGAACCCTGGAAGCTGATACAGCTGTGCCCTCTGAGCCTTTAATTCTGGGGCTTCCTGTGTCTTTATCAAAGACTCAACCTCTATGCCCAGAAGTGCCATGGGACACAGAGCAGGGATCCTGCGCTTAGCAGCGTGGGTCCTGGGCTTGCTCTTGCTGACTTGGCTCCATCCACATCTGCTCCTGTCTGTTTCCTGTCTATTCTGCCTTAAGTTCTTCCCACAGATCTGTAAAGTGGGCTCATTGAACGCGCGGCAGCGCTGCGGGCGTAGTGCGGGCTTCTTCTTAGCGAGCAGAATCAGGCCTAGACACCAGTAGCCATGTCTAAGGGACCTGCAGTTGGTATTGATCTTGGCACCACCTACTCTCGCGTGGGTGTATTCCAGCATGGAAAAGTGGAGATTATTGCCAAGACCAGGGGAACCGAACCACACCAAGATATGTTGCTTTCACGGACACTGAATGGTTGATTGGCGATGCTGCAAAGAACCAGGTCGCCATGAACCCCACCCAAACATCTGATTGGGTGTAGGTTTGTCCAGTCTGATATGAAGCATTGGCCCTTCATGGTGGTAAATGATGCAAGCAGGCCTAAGGTACAAGTAGAGTACAAAGGGGAGACAAAAAGCTTCTATCCAGAAGAGGTATCCTCTATGGTCCTCATAAAGATGAAGGAAATTGCAGAAGCCTATCTTGGGAAGACTGTTACCAATGCTGTGATCACAGTGCCAGCTGACTTCAACGACTCTCAGCGACAGGCAGCCAGAGATGCTGGAACCATTGCTGGGCTCAATGTTCCCCGGATTATCAGTGAACCAACTGCTGCTGCTATTGATTATGGATTAGATAAGAAGGTTGGAGCAGAAAGAAATGTGCTGATTTTTGACTTGGGAGGAGGCACTTTTGATGTGTCTATCTTCACTACTGAGGATGGAATTTTTTGAGGTCAAATCTACTGCTGGAGACACTCAGTTAGCTGGAGAAGACTTTGACAACCGAATGGTCAACATTTCATTGCTGAGTTCAAGTGCAAGCGTAAGAAAGACATCAGTGAGAATAAGAGAGCTGTCCGACATCTCCATACTGCATGCGAGCGTGCTAAGCGTACCCTCTCCTCCAGCACCCAGGCCAGTATTGGGATCGATTCTCTCTATGAAGGAATTGATTTCTATACCTCCATTACCCGTGCTCGATTTGGAGAGTTGAATGCTGACCTGTTCCGTGGCTCCCTGGACCCTGTAGAAAAAGCACTTCGAGACGCCAACCTGGACAAGTCACAGATCCATGACATTGTTCAGGTGGGCGGTTCCACTCACATTCCCAAGATCCAGAAGCTTCTTCAGGACTTCTTCAGTGGAAAAGAACTGAACAAGAGCATTAACCCTGATGAAGCCATTGCTTATGGTGCAGCTGTCCAAGCAGCTATTTTGTCTGGAGACAAGTCTGAAAATGTTCAAGATTGCTGCTTTTGGATGTCACTCCTCTTTCCCTGGGAATTGAAACTGCTGGTGGAGTCATGACTGTTCTCATCAAGTGCAATACAACCATTCCTGCCAAGCAGACACAGACCTTCACTACCTACTCTGACAACCAGCCTGCTCTGCTCATTCAGGTATATGAAGGTGAACGAGCCATGACCAAGGATAACAACCTGCTTGGGAAGTTTGAACTCACAGGCATACCTCCTGCACCCTGTGGTGTTCCTCAGATCAAAGTCACTTTTGACATCGATGCCAATGGCATCCTCAATGTTTCTGCTGTAGATAGGAGCACAGGAAAAGAGAACAAGATCACCATCACTAATGACAAGGGTTGTTTGAGCAAGGAGGACATTGAGAGGATGGTCCAGGAAGCTGAAAAGTACAAAGCTGACGATGAGAAGCAGAGAGACAAAGTGCCATCAAAGAACTCCCTTGAGTCTTATGCTTTTAACATGAAGGCAACTGTTGAGGATGAGAAACTTCAGGGCAAGATCAATGATGAAGACAAACAGAAGAGCTTGATCAGTGTAATGAAATAATCAGCTGGCTGGATAAGAATCAGACTGCTGAGAAGGAAGAATTTGAACATCAGCAGAAAGAACTGGAGAAGGTCTGCAAGCCCATCATAACCAAGCAGTACCCGGTGCTGCAGGCATGCCAGGAGGAGTGCCTGGGGGCTTCCCTGGTGGGGGGCTCCTCCCTCTGGTGGTGCTTCCTCAGGGCCCCCCATTGAGGAGGTTGATTAAAGCATCCCAGTGGGGGAGCTGTAGCATCGTTCCACAATAAATAAAATGTTTGAAAGGACCCAAATTTATTTAGCAAGTTTTGTGGCAGTTTTAAAGTTCTACTGCTATGATACTGGGCACAGGGAAAGCAGGAACATTGCACTTTATAAGCACTGTATCTAAGTGAAAAAATGCAATGTCAAATAAAAATATTTAAAATTGAAAAAAAAATCTGTAAAGTGGGCTTTATCCTAATGTAGACAAGCCAGTCACCGCAAGGCCATCAGTTCTATGGAGTGGCAGACTTAATCTACACTAACCCTAATCAATCTCTATTGATTTTCATCTTTATAGTAAACTCACCATGAAAGATATCTATTTTTAAATTTTTTTTTTTTTACCCAGATGCTTGCTTTATTTTGAGCTGGGCTCTAGGGATGTAGGTAATCATTTTGTCTGTTTTGTTCTTTGCTCTGGAACCTTGTCCTTGCTTAGCACATAGCACGTGCTCATTGAACACGGATGCATGACTCAAGCTCACCACCTGGGTCCACCCATTTTAGCATTGTAGCTTTACGATATAATAGCCAAGGAAGGAGGCTTCTAAAGTCTGTTAACGGTGTTCTTATTGATACTTTATCTTAAAATCTTTTTGTTTGCATGTGTAGGTGTGGGGTGTGTGTGTGTGTGTGTGTGTGTGTGTGTGTGTGTGTGTGTGTATGTATGTGTGTGGATGGCCAAAGGTGACTTCCCCAGTCACCTTGGATTGCTCTGCCTCCTCATTGTTTTGCTTTATGGTTTCCTAAGCTCAGCCTTTCAGGGATAGAAATTTGGGCCACTGCCATTTCTGCTCAGCATTTTTTAACTGGGATCTGGGATCCAAACTCAGGTCCTTCTGCTTGCAAGGCAATAAATTAGCCCCTCATATTCTAAATTCTTGAATCTTTGCTCACTTTTAAAACAACTTTGAGCTTATTCTACATATGTGTTATCCACAGAGCAGTCTGGTAGCATGGAAGTGGAATGAAATGTCAGAGAGGCTAATTGTTCAAATCTCCTGTGATGGTTCAATTTTCCAGTGTCTACTAGTTATAAGGAGGTTTCTGGAAAGCATGCAACAGAGGCTAAACACTAGGCTTTGATCTGCAATGGATAAAGTATTCAACTTTTCCGTATGAACTGAAGTCGATGTAGTAATACTTCCCCAAAACCATGCCTCACAGCCGCTCCCTAGTAGATTGCCCTGTGCTATTCCTGGAGTGTAGATTTGCCTGGGAGAAAACCTGTATCCAGCTGAAGACTCTCATAGCGTTAGTCATTCCTAGGGCAGGGACTCATGTGCAGGGTAGAGGGTGAGGGTTGTGCTCTGATATTGACTGAGGATAAGATCCCCAAGGTTCTTTGCTTGCCCTCCTATCACACACTGTGGGGGCTGGAGGCGTGCCTGTGGAGAGCAGAAGGGAGCATGAGAGGAAGGGTGGATCTCTCAAGGAGGAGGACGGATCCCATGAGAGAGGATGCTGGATCCCATGGGCTTCTATTTCTATAGTCTTGTTCTCCTTGGGAATCTCTAGTGGTATCTCTGCCCACCATTTGCTCAACCATTTATCAAGCAAGCTTCTAAAGATTTAGCCTCTGCTCAGCCCCTTTCATTATTTTCATAAAAGACCCTTGAAGGACGAAACGCCTTTAATGCCTGAATTAATAAGCTCATCTTTCATGGAATGACTCCAGATAGCAACACAGAATGGGGGTGAATATGTCAATGTCCACGGTCCACACTAATATTTACAATAGCAATTGTCTAGTAGTAACTCGCAATTGCTAAACATACAACAGAGAATTGTTCAGCTCTACCACTGGAAACAGGGCAGAACACAATAGACACATACACACCCATGTTTCCCACAACATTGTTTGCGAAAGTCATGCATGGACCCAGCCTAGTGCTCATCAGTGGATGATGGGTAAGAAAATGTGTCTTTCCACAACTGAGATAGTTAATCCTGGGCATCAACTAGACACACCTGGTATTAACTAAGATCAGCTGAGACCACCTGAGAGATTATCTGGATAATACAAAGATTAGCCCCAGGTCCTACATCTCATTGGAACTTCCAGTAGTGGACCAGATAGAAGGAACCACAGACTGGGAAGAGGAGAGACTTCCTGAAGTTGCTAGAAGATGCTCTTCCTTCCTGCCGCCCAGTTTCTTCATTTCTTTGACCCTCCAGCTCTCTCCAACCCTCCAAGTCTTCAATGTGACTAGAGACTCTCCAGGAATCCTCCAGCCTTCAGCCATCACTCACTGGATTACTGGACTGAGCAGTTACTGGCAGCCATCGTTGGACTACCTCAGCCATATCTCTTAAGCCAACTTAATAAATTCCCTTTTTATAGATTCATTCTGTTGATTTTGTGACTCTAGAGAACCTGACTAATACAAAAAATGAGTACTATTCTGTTATGAAGAAGGCTGGAGCCTCAGTCATTTGTAAGAGAACAGATGGGTCTAGACGTCCTCATGTTAAGTGAAGCAAGCCAGACTCTTACACATAAATACCGCATATTTCCACATAAATACCGCATATTTCCACACACATGAGGAACCTCAAAAAAAAAAAAAAAAAAAAAAAAAAGGACATGGAAGTAGAAGGGCCTGTGAGGGAAAGTAAACCAGCCAGAGGGTAAATAAGCCACTGTAGGGGTTATCATCAAAATATCTTATGCACATGTGTGACAATGTCAAACGAACCTGCCATTAAATATAATGATCAAAAGAATATTTGCAAATTCAAAAGAACACAGTGGACTATGAAATACTTGAATTCTTCCCCTAATGAAAATCAACTATCCATTTTCAATGTTTCCACATGATGATGAATTTAGGCACTGATTTTTTTTAACTTTTATTTGTGTGTGTGTGTGTGTGTGTGTGTGTGTGTGTGTGTGTGTGTGTGTGTATCAGAGGGCACTGTGTTTCCCTGCAGAAGACCAAGGGTGATTTCTGGAATCATCCTGAATTGTTTCTACCTCCTTTGTGCTTTATTCTGGGATTTCCCAGACTCCACCTACCATGTTCAGAAGTGCTGTCTGGCCCTGTTTTAGCCTGGCAATTTTATGTGGGACCTGGGATCCAAACTCAAGACTTTCTGCTTGAGAGGCAGAGTCCTAGTCCTGAGCCATCTCTCCAGTCCACAACACTGATATTTTTTAAGTACAGAAAAAAAGATCAATTATTGCACTTAAAAAAAAAACCCAAATCATCAATTGAAGAGCTTAAAGACAAAAGGATGAAAATGACCCACCGCATTCAGTGTGTATGTTGACATGCTGAAATATATTAGGATTTTTCTTTTTCATGTCAGATTTCAAAAGCAACTTTTCCTGAAGTCAAAGCACTGAAATTTGGTTCCTGCTCTGTTTGGGGAGTTTAGAAGCACCCCAGAGTGCTCTATTGTGGTGATCAGAAAATGCACAGAGAGAAAAAGACTCCAACCGACCTCATGTGGAAGGACTCCACCTGATTATCATTTTACAAAACCTAACCATTGTGGTAAAGATTATTTACCGCGAGGACTATGTAGTGTTTTCTCTTCATTATTGATTCTTCTCCCCACAGCCGTGGTGCGGTTCTCGTGTTTCAACCTGATATTCTAGTCTTCTGCAATCTGATATTCTAGACTTGTGTGGATCAGCTCACAAACTTAGGAAGAACGTGGGTATCACTCAGGCTTGACCTGTGGAAGGCAGCAGGGAAGGGTCAACTACCATGGCACGTGGGTAGGAGCAAGGGGCAGCTTTGACCTTTTGACCACAGTCTGGAAGCACGATGGTGGCTTCCAAAGTCCCAGCCAGGAGATTGGAAGAGCTGGTTTTCTTTCCTGAGCTGCTCTGAGCAGGTCGTCCCCCTCCACCTCCGGCCTCGTCCCCAGAAGTTTGTTTTTTTTTAAACGCAAACATCGTTTTGCAGCCTCTGAACTCTCGCGTTGCTTATCTATTTTCAAACTTCATGCAGGGTAAACGTGGCATGGGCGTGGCCGATGGTGCAGCCACATCCTCGGCTTCCCATGGAGCGCGCACCGGCTGCCAAGGATGCGCTTCCTGCTCCGGATTCAGGCCGGGATGCCGACGGGCAGCTTGGCCCTGCAGCAGGCCGGACAGGGAGCCACGCGGGCTGCTGCGCTGCCAGGCGGGAGGACGCCGCCCTCTTCGCTAGGGAGCTTCACCAGGAGCCCAGCGGCCTCCCTGCGGCCCAGGAGGCAGGATGCTGGGTTTGGTCCATGCTCGGGAGACAGGAGGTTGGGACTCTCCTTGCGCTCTGGGCTTGCTCACTCAAGCTCATCGGGGTTCAGGGTGTCAGTCTCCGGCTCTCAGGCTCCTCGGTTTCTCTTGGTCTATTGTATCGGATCCATTAACCCCGACTAACCCTCAAGAACATAGAGTCCTGGGTCTCATGATACCCCAGACACCGTCACAAGTCTTGCCCGGCAAACTCGGCCTTTCTTCCCGCAAAGACAACTGATTTGTGTATCCTCGTTCCTTAGCAAACACAAAT